>CAJNDV010036218.1:161481-238093 GCA_905221635.1 Symbiodinium sp. CCMP2456
GTAGAAGTAGTAGTAGTGGTAGTAGTCGTAGAAGCAGTAGCAGAGGTAGTGGTAGTGGCAGTGGCAGTGGAAATGGTAGTGGATTTGGTAGTGGTAGCGATAGTGGGTGGTAGTGGTTTTGGTACTGCTAGTGGTACGGGTAGTGGTAGTTGTTACTGGTGGTGGTGGTGGTTGTGGTGGTGGTGGTTGTGGTAGTGGTAGGTAGTGGCAGTGGTAGTGATGCACTAGTGCGCCGCTGATCACTACCGCTAACGCTACCATTGACGACGCTAGCTGCAGCTTTGACTGCGGCGGCTTTGACTGCGGCTGATGCTGGCTGCTGCTGCTGCTGCCGCCGGTGATTCTGCTGACTATGGCTGTGGCAGCATGATGCTATGCTGTTCCTGTTGCTACGGCCGTTGTTACCAGTAATTACAAGGTCCGTGAAAATGGATATGAGTTTCGTCTTCTGTTTTTGCCACGCTGACACTGACCGATTTGAGGCGGTGTCACTGGGTGGCAGAGCGGCAGAGGAGCTTCTGAGTTTTGGGGCTGTGTCCGTCTGTCTTTCTGCGAGTCCGCGAGTGTGGTTAATGTTTCCTGGGCCTTGTCACGTCCCAGCGAAGAGGAGCTCTTTGTGGGAAAGATTTCCACTGGGGCCTCGGACGACTTGGACAAGGCGGTGCATTGGCGGTGTGTCTGCGTTCACTCGTATTAGCTGAAAAAGCAGAGTGCTCATCACTACATGAAACAGGTCACGAAGATGGCGCATGTGCTTTGGCTTCAAAGTAGATATTGTACAACACCTCCGATTTTTTCAGGGTTGCTTTCGGTATCGATCGGATGTGGGCGCTTGTTGACCATGTGAGGCATGCAGGTAGGTAGGCTCCGGATAGAAGCTTGGAGGCAAGGCATGGCGATGCAATGTTGGCTTTAAGAACGCTAGAACGTGCCGTGAATCCCTGCAGCAAGCTGAGAAATATAACTCCGCGGTAGATGGCCGAGGCTATGGTGGCCGTCTATGGCATGTCCGATAAGATTGGATTGCTGAATTTCGGTCAGAACGATGCAAGCAACCAGTTCTACAAGCCCTACAGCTACTGGGTCTCAATCTGGGCACATGGCAAGTCGAACTGAACTCCATGCGCCTTGGTTGTTCTGCAGGCGAAGCCACTGGCCAGATGATCGACAAAGAGACGCGAGAGGTAGTGGATCAGCAGTACGAGAGGGTGAAGAAGCTGCTGCTCCAACACGAGGAACAGCCCACCCTGTGACGCGAGTACGTTGGTGATAGTTTCAAGCTTGTGATGTTGAAAGCAATCGAACGAAGACGGTTGCTGACGAGCATAGCATTCCGCGCTGGTCTTGGGTCAGCGGTCCTGAAATGCCTAAATCTCAAAGAACAAGGCTCGGTGCTGCAAGTAGCTCCAGCATCTGCTTGTAGCACTTGCAGCAGGAGAAGCTCCGCTCGCTCACCGAAAGCAGCTTCTCTGCAACAGACCTGACACCCAAGCGACGCTTTGGAAAGCTTAGTTCCCTGCCTCGCGGCCTGGTTGCGACAAGGACTAAATTCCAAGGAGACCTTGGTGTACAATGAGCTGGTCGAGGCTCGTACATGGGTCCAACTCCTGAAGCTCATGAGATCTTTCATGCCTTGAGTATCCTCAGCTAGAGAAGATGTGCTGGAAAGCGTGGTCCCTCCAGGTCTTGGGTGAGAGGCCCTATGAGATGAAGCAACTCGTCATGATTTCGGCCGAGCTGATGTAGCATTTATGCACCTACTTCGGTTGCCTTTGGAGTCCTGGGGCATCTTTCTCTGCATCATCGTCTCATGAACTGAGGAAGGAAATCAGTGCCTTCGTGACGGCAGGAGCCAACCCCTTCGCCGCAGAAGCTGAGGAGAAGCCAGCAGAAGGCACCCTTGCAAATCAGCGCATTTCGCTTTTGCACATTCGAGGACGCGCGCAGAGTGCGAGACAGTACTTTCTGTGAGCATCTTCAGGCCCTCCGGACAGTGATGGACCGGCACCTGGACTACAGCCCGCGTGAGCCGAGCTCACATTTGGGTTTCTTAATCGCCCATAAGATTAACGTACAGCGCGCCGTGCCGCGCCGTCTCGAAGTAGACGTTTGCTCCAAATGCGAACCAGAGCTGAAGATGTTTCCCAAAGAAGAGCATTTGGCAATCATTGACCCGCAAGTATGGCAAGTTACCTCCGGTGGGAAATCTCTTCAGTCCTGCCTGTGCGCATATTTACATGAGCTTGCGGAGAGGAATGGATCGGAGAAGTTTCACGAGTTCGTAAGTTCGGAAATCAGATCAAGCTCTCTTGGGGCTCCAGACTTCCAGCCCCGTGCAAAATGCACATCCGTGGGTTCTGAGGGAGGGGGAGCCCAAGGCTCGTATTGATTTTCTGCAGCTCCGTGCCTTGCCTACGACTGCCCGCCGGCCTGAAGTAGCGGTCTCTTGTGGGCCATCTCGGATATGATATGAGATGACATGATATGTGACAGCGAATGCAGAAGCAACGCTCGGGGCTGGCATCCAAACCCCAAACCGTTGCGTGCTAGCAGAATGCTAGACGCTAGAGCGCAGTGTTGCTTTGGGCACATTGGGCATGGTGAAGCACCATGCTGAACTACCGCTGTGTGATGTCTCAATGCCAGCAGAAGATTTGAGAACGATTCAAGAATCCCACCAGAAAAGACGAAGTCATCGTGATGGCTTGGGAGATGTTCAGCGGGATGCCAGTATACAGAGGCCCCATGAACGTGAAGAAATCGTCACTAAGATGCTGATGTTGAATGTTTGGACATCAAGCCCCCCTGCTGCAACTCCTCGTGCTTGCCCAGCCATCCCAGGGTGGTTTTTGCAAGCTGCCTGAGGTGCTGGAGTCAGAAGAAATTCTCAGGAATTGCTTTGGCCTCGGAGCATCCCGTGGGATAAAAATGCAGCTTGGTCTTTGCCAGTTGGCAAAGTAGCGGGACATGGTCTGTGCCCGTGCAGGTCCTCTGGAGGAAGCAGCGCATGGTAGGCACGAGGCAGATGATGACTTCGGTAGTCTTGCGACGCACCGAAGCAGCCTGCCAGTCTGATGCCTTTACTCCACGCTTTGGTAGCGGATCGCTTGGAGGCCAGCATGTCCTCACACTCAGCGCTGATGCTTGGGTTTTTGGCACTGAAGACAGGACGCCGTCGCCATCAATTTCGCCGTCTACACCCTCAGTTTAGCTGCCAGGATCCTTGGGCAGTCTGTGCCGTGTCTGGGTCGAGCAACCGGCTGCAAAGGACTGGCTCGGTTGCTCTGACTCCACAATGGAGGCTGGTTCCCCGTCCTTGTCGGCGTTGTCGTTATCGTCCCTTTCCTCTTCTGGTTGTCGGAGCACAGGGTATGTTGCAGATGAACCACGAGCTCCGTTTGCACAACACTGCCCCTCTCGCTTCAGGGCTTGGCATCTGCTGCAGCGCAGCACAGCGCAGAGGCCGAAGACACAGGATGAGTAAAGCCACACAAGACACATGCTGGGCCGCGTGTTGGTGCCTTTTTGAAGCCCAGCGCCCAATCCATTCACGATGCCCCACGAAGATTCCTCGGACTAAGCCTGTGGTCTTGCTCAGATGCCGCAGATGATCCAAGCCGTGCTGAAGACAGATGAGGC
Source organism: Symbiodinium sp. CCMP2456 (assembly GCA_905221635.1). Taxonomy (NCBI): domain Eukaryota; class Dinophyceae; order Suessiales; family Symbiodiniaceae; genus Symbiodinium; species Symbiodinium sp. CCMP2456. Next base: position 165,121 of record CAJNDV010036218.1, read on the forward strand.
GTGGTGAAAGCTCGCGGACTTCTTAGAGTTGATGTTTGCGAAGGCGAGCAAAAGCCTGGAGTGGGCCCACATCTCAGCCTCGGCGCACCAAATGCGATGTTACCCAATGTCCTGCTTCACAACCTTGCCGGGTTCGTCGCGCACAGAAGCCGGTGCGATTCTTTGTGTAATTACAAGTTGTAGCCAAGGTTCTAAAACGAGGACTCCTCATCCGCGATGCAAGAGGCATTGAGGTGACCGAGCACTGCCTGATTGCCGGCCTTGGTTTTCTGATGTAGTCACTGTTTGTCATTGCGCATTCGCATCTACACGCATGCAGCTGCGTCCTGGAGGCTTTGGCTACCCATGCTGCCAAAGAGATGTGGCGGAATCTTTGCGGGCAAGCTGGCGCTGTTTCGTGTGTCTGTGCGAGTTTCGTGATACACAGCTTTATCGATGGGTGCAGGCGAGCAATTCTCCAGAGTCTGTCCAGCCCATAGAACTCCCGAGGTCAGTGTTGCTGTGAAGTTGCAGAATATCCTTGGCGCCGGGGGCAACATGTTGCGAGGCTCAACCTAGCAAGCCAAGATCCCGACGGGCTCAGGCACGGGGCCCTGCAATTTGGGTAAACCGCTCGGGTCTTGCTTTCTCCAGGCTTAGCCCCGCAGCTCATGCTGCAATCGTGCTGGGCATCCCTCCGCGGGAGGCGAGAAAGCCGTTGTGGTGCTGCTCACGAGGATTCATGAAGCCACTAAGCCTCGTTGAACGGTCGAGCCTATTCTTTTCGCCAGGTTTTGCTCCGAAACAGGGTTCTTCTTGATATGAGGGAGGATGTCGACGTTCTGTGCTGTGGGTGGTCAACGCCAGGGTTTTCCACGCTTGCTGCACCTTTCCTCCCTTCATTTATGGGACCCTCACAAAGAGGAGCAAAACACTCGAAAAGGGTTGATGGCCTAGTGACTAGAACAGCAGACCGAACTAAAGAGAACAGAGACCTTGAGTGATAGAAATGGTGAGGGGGACCCTCACACTGTCGCGGCAGGACGCCCAGCCGCAACCCGAGCCGCCTCAAACGTCGCCCCCCAGCGGTCCCTCCCCAAAGAGGGGAACAGAGACGTTGAGAAGGAGAGAGTTTGTTTCCTTGGCTCAAGCCAGTTTGGCTCAAGACAGACTTCTCGCCCAACCTGAGCTTGTCCGGTGGCGGCAAGCCATGGGCGTGGGCCTTGTTTCTTTGTCTCTCACAGACTTCTTGCATCATCGTGCCTCTTCATTCCCTTCATTCGACGCTTGTGTACCCTGGTCTCCCTTCATTTGAGACCGGCCTGCGTGGTCAATGCCCGTGTTTTCGTCCCCTCTTGTCTTTCTTGCAGCGGGTGTTGTGAGTGCCCCGAACCCACAGTAGGGTTCGTGTTAACGCGACAGAGAACACCGACGTTTTGTGCTGTGGGTGGGTGTCGGATGCCAGAACCTTCGACGGCTGTCCCCCATTGTCTCGTTTCATGTGGGCTCTTGAAGTCAAAGCCAGGTAATGCTTCAGTTTTGGCATCAACTGCATTTAAAAGGGTGGCGTAGTAGCCTTGCGAGCAGGTCCATTCAGCCTGGGCCTTGATGTTTATTGGATTGCAACCGCGGGCGTTACGCGACACGCGACACAATGATTTCTCTGTTTTTCCAGGTATTGCCATCGAAGCTCCGCTTCGGCGACTTGGCTTGAAGCTGTGCCGCGGGATCGCTTCGAACATCCTGAAGTGAGTAATTACAGTAAATATCGGTCCTTTCTTCGTCTACCGAGGGCCCAGCGCTCAAAGTCTGTTCCTGGACTTAAGAAAGAAGGGCCGGGCACCAAGCACTCGCAGTGAAAGTTCTGATCGTGCTTTTCGCCGGCTGAGCAGCAGCAGAGGTATCGGACCCGAAGGAGCAGCACGGCACATCCCTCAGACCGGTCGGCCTTGCCTCGCCACTGCGGCCGCTGCGCAGCGCTGCGCACAGGTTGGAGTTTCCAGGCCGGCTCCGCGAGCTTGACCTGGACTTAACCCGTCGGCAGACTTGGTATTGCCTGGTTTCGTCTTCGTCGGTCCGATGCTACTTGCTGTGACTTCTGCGTGATGTGGCTCCCAGCCCTCCCGTCATGCAGCAGCTCACAATTCAACCAAACTGTATTAAACCTTCACCTTCAATCCCTCAGGCTTTGAGCCAGCTGCCACCTACCGCAACAAAGAGTCTGAGCAAAGAGCTTTAGAATTGAAGGCTTAGAGGCTAAGGTGGTAGTTGCTGCCAGCCTGACATGCCTGGGCGAGTATGGGAAGTAATCGGTGGCGAGCAAGCGGGCGGTCTGGTCGTTCGCAGCGGTGACGCTTGTCGTTAAAGCTTGTGGTTCATTGTGGAATTGTCTTTTTTGTGATGGTTTCGCCGCCGTGCTCGTGCCTTGCGTCGAAGGGTTTGGCGGTGGCACGAGCTTCTCGAAGCTCCGAGGTTGAGCTCTCGTCCCCGAAAGTGGAGGGCAGGCTGTCAACAGGAGCGCACCAGAGAGCAGAAAATCTCAAGCTGGACCCGGGGACCCGGGGACGGGCGCAGGCGCCACAGTGGAAGAAGTGGACTTGCAGCGCGACCGGTTGCACTACAAGCGGCTCACAGGGGCCGGGCCCGACTCTGGCTGGGTGTCTCTGAAGCTGAAGGCCGGAAGTTAAACCGGAGAGGGGGCCTTGAGCCATCTTAGGTTTAGGGTTTAGGGTTTAGGGTTTCGGGTTTAGGGTTTAGGGTTTAGGGTTTAGGGTAGTACGCGCTCAGGACAAGCCGCTGTTGCAACCGAGGCCTCAGGACCTCTCGTCGACACATCTTTGTTTTAGGTGAGGCTGGCTTGTGGCCTCGTGAGGACTCGGCTCCAGATGGCCGGGCTCAAGACCTGGCCAGCCTTTTTGGCCCTCTAGCTGGTGCCGAGATTGAGACCATCTCGCTTGCGCCGGACGTGCGACTCCGTGTTTCCACGAAGCAAGGCAAGAAACGACCTAGCCAGAGATTCAAGAATGCAGCTGACTTGCGCTGATGCTTCCTCGAATGTTGTCTCTCTTCGCCGAGAGCACAGCAGGCACACAGGCAGTTGCGTCATCTCTTCCAAGTCTAAGGATCAGCGACATCCACGTGGACCAAAAGCAGAACATGGATTGGTTTCGGAAGAATCTGCCTCAAAAGTCACCGGACCAGTTCAAAGTGCTCATCTTGCCCGGAGCCTTGGCACAATCCTTTCTGACTAATTGTGGCCATAAGTTTCAAGACCGGACAGGGAGTTTGGAAGGTTCTGATTCGCCTTGAAGGAAACCAAGGCGCAGCTTCACAAGCTCGTAGAAAGGGGCACCGGGCGAATGTGAGGGGTGCCGCAGTTACCGGAATGACTTGCGAGAAGGCTGCATCATCAGTCATGTCATCGGGGGTATTGAAGTGTCTGGATGCAGCCAAGGCGATGTCGCCGACGACATGGCCGTGCTTCGAAAGACTTTCGAGATGCTAACTGCGCCGCCGTTCGCATTGGAGTGGGAAGAAGATATCAGCACGAGTTGTCGCAAAAGTGTTGAAGAGCAGTCTCCTTTGGGGCCGGCATGCTACCAGCAGGTTGAGCATGCTTTCAACATGAGACAGTTGTACATATCGGCGCAGCAAGAGCCAGAAGATGCCGTTGCCAAACTTGAGGCCAGCTTCGATATGGTGTGCTACACAGCGGGGAATCACGACTTGTGGGTGAGGCAGTGGCGAAGCAGTTCACCTTAGTCCGGTCGATGAATCCACACTGCCTCAGGCGTGCCGGGAGTGCAGGAGACTCACTAGAAAAGCTGCGCGAGCTTTGTCACCTTTGCAACTCCTTGGGAGTGCGTGTGCGGCCGGTAAAGTTCTGCCTGCCCAACGCGAGAGATGTGCTGCCACCGGGCACTGACTTGGCGTGGTACTCCATGCTGTACCGCTTCAAACATGACACACCAGACTTCCTTAAGTGGACCCCAAGGTTGGTGCCGCTGCTGTCCTTCTATGCATCCTGCTGGGATCAAGATCCCGAGCTAGATTGGTGCCCGCCGGAGCAGCCACTGGAAGCATTAAAGGTTCTTCAGGCGGGTCTATGCTTGGAATGTGGCGTCGAGATTCAGAGTTTTTGGTGGCCTGAACTCCTTGAGCAAAATCTGGGTTCTTGTTAAGGGATTTAATTTAAGTTACCATAATAAGGAAACCATATTATTTACTATAGATCCCTATTATGGTAACTTAAATTAAATCCCTTAACAAGAACCCAGAAATCTGTGCTCACATGGTGGCTGTGTGCAAGGAAATCGATGGTCGGTTGGATGGACTTCCGGCTGCTCAAGTGGCCACAACTGCTGGTAGACGAAGTTGTCCGTAGGGAGGGCGACTTCAAATTTGGAAAAGATGGCACCTCTACGGCGATTAGCGTCGCTCGACTGGTGTGAGCATAAACCTTGCATGTCTGCTGTTAATGATTTCCCATTGTCCGGATGCTATGACAGCCGAGCCGTGCCAGCGCTGTTGCTCCAAAATGCTCCAAAATGTAAGGAAATCTTCGCAGAAATGAACCAGCCGCTGCTGGAAGCCATCGAAGCCATGAAGCACGAGAGCGGTGACGGCGATTCTGTTGTCATATCCTTTTCGCATTATTTGCCCAGACAGGCGAGACCAGTCCAAAAGTGCATTAGCAAAGTTGCAAAACTAATTCTGCGAAAGAAGATAGCCAGTCGACAGAGGAGCTTTTCCCCGAGAAGCGGTTCTTGGTGGATTCCACATTGGCAAAGGCCGGGCTGGTTTATTCTGCTTCTTGCGTGTGCTCAAGGCATGTGCTGAGAAGGTCTCCGGCTCTCTTGCGCTGGAGCGCCAAGTCCGGCGATTGCGGCCGGAACTTCACATCTTCGGGCATTCGCATCTCACGGTCGACAATGTTGTAGAGGGCCAGCGTTACCTCCAGTGGGCACTGGGCTATGCCAACGAGCAGAAGGGAATGTCCAGAGCTGTCGGCGACACCGGCATCTTGGTTGTGTCTCTTGGCCTGTAGTAGTCCTATTCGCCCCTGCAAGCTCACGGTGATTTTGCGGAGTTCCATTATCTCTGTGACGTCGAAAGGTTCGATTCTGGTGGCAAGCCAGATGTGGCTCCCATCCAAGAAACTTTTTGGGGAAGGTATTTTGCCAAAGGCTTGCGAGATACTTCTCAGACTTGCCCTCATCCCATGGTGCGCGGCATGTTCGCGAAGCTTTTCAGCGACACGAAGCCTTCGCCTGAGCCTGCCCAGTGTTGTGTTTGCATCTGTGTCCAGAGCTCATATGCGAAGGGAGGCGAGCATGCGCAGTGATCCTGGTCCTAGCTTGCAAAGGCTACCATATGATGACGAGTACTACTGGTCCACGCCGAACCCTGGCCCTGCGATCCCGACCTACGAAGGGCTTTATGATCCAGCATGGCGGATTTGAGAAGTGAAAAAGCGAGACGTTTTCGGCTAGCTGCCGCTGGGTGCCGCGTGCTTTTCGTACTCTAACCAGACCATAGTGCGCAACTGAGTGCTTTGTAAAGAGTTTTGGGGCAACCTTGACGGTTGGGCACTGCTCAGTACCTTGACAACACTGGGGCCGTGATGGCCTGCCTGAACTACTTCAAAACGAAGTGGCTCAATACCCCCAATGCTTGTGTGCAGCAGTTTCGAGCTTTGGGGCATTGGGATGATTTTGCTCTGATAGACCCTGCATCGTAGGTTCGTCCTAGCCAGGCGGGAGGGAAAAAAAACCATGCAATCGAGCCATGCAATCGCGCATGCGAGCCTGGAAGACGAACTAGTGCAACAGGAAAGGAGTAATTAATTATGTAGTCCGCAGCTTGCCACATGCTTGAGTCTATCGAGTCGTAGAGCTACCGCAGCGCTGCAGTGCAAGGTTGCGGCATCCGAGCTGTGGGAGCGGCTGGGCTGCGGCTGCCAGGGACGTTGGTGAGGTCCGGAGCAGGGTAAACGGCGCTGTAGCTCCTGCTGCCGCAGAAGCTTCTGCTGTGGTCGTCATAGGTTGCGCCTGATCTTGCAGAAGTGTGACATCGGGCCAGAAGGGGCCAAGGCCCGGCTTGGCGCCAGAAGAAAAACCCCCGCAAAGATCGTTGCAGGCATTGGTCCTTCCTCCGACTTTGGAGCGCATGGAGCTGGACCTCTCGCCGTGACCTCGGCACCGGAGGGGCCTTGCGACAGGCAGAAGCAGCCCTCTTGGACCCTTGGACACCAGAGGCCTCAATCTTTGGATCTTCCAAGGCACTGTCTCATCGGTCCGCTTGGAGCTTCCAACCTTCAGGCCAGGCAGGACTTGCAGTTTCGATGCAAGGAATGTCTGGAGGCAGCACCGTTCTGCTTTGAGTGCACCGAGCTACGCTGAGTTGCCACGGGGCCTGGCTGAGCTGGACCTGAGCCTGCTGCGGTGCGGCGTCGGAGATCGTGGTGCCAAGGTGCATCCCTGTAATTTGTCTGAGTCGCGGTTTCGGAGTAAGCAGTAGCAGAAAGAGCAGAGCCAAATCGGAGCACACAGCTTTCTCGCTGTTTCTTGCTGTGACATCGTCCGCAGCCGTGAAGGCATTCAAACACCGAGAAATTTAGTGCATCAGCTGGGCCGCCACCTCGAGGCCAGACGATGAAGCAAGAAGAGAGTGTATGAGATTTGTTTTAAGAGCTATGAGGGTGTGATGCAGACAACAATTCGAAAGGTGTTTCAGTTCGTCATACATCTGTCACAATCCAGCCCAAACTCTCCGTTCTGCACTCGCTCAGCACGCGTTTCCAAGGCAATGCAGCCACCCTGGCTGAGACGCTTAGCACGCAACGATCCAACTTCGATAGCTTTGTTGAGTGGGAGAGTCGGCTCCAACATGAGATGCCAAGGTGGCTATGTGCTGGCGGTGTGCTGGACACTCGCGGCCAGTGCTGGCCATGGCGATGCCACTGCCACTAGCAACCACACCGAATGCGGTCAGGCCATGCTATAGCGCTCTGTGGATGATCATGTTATCTTCATAGAACTGCAGGCATGCTAGCAAAGCTTGTCTGGCCACCGAGATATCAAAGCATGGATGGTGCTTTTCAAGAGCAGGTTTGTCTTTAAGTCGCCCGAGGTCGTCAAGTCTGGCAGAGGTCGTCAAGTCTGGCACGGTTCGCCATGCAGCATAGATATCCCAAATTCACGGGTGCTGATTAGACCTGCCGACCCGCAGGTCTCCGTCCCAAACATAACTATAGTTTAATAGTCAACATCGGACATTGAGAACGATGTAATTGTGCAACGGCTTATTCAACGGTACTTCAACAGCGAGAGGCCGCCGGAAGGATGGTTTGCAGTTTGAAGCGGCTATTGAAGCTGGCAAGTTTGCATTTCCTCCTGTTGACCTAATGTATGCTGCATATTCAGGACCATCATCATGCATGGTGGAATCCTGATGAACCTTGGGAGCCTATGCCGCATTTCTACGCAAGATGCCCGCCAAGACGAAACAGGTGCTTGCTGCAGAACTAGCCACATGCGCTCCCGAGGAATTCGAGCATTTCGAAGAAGTGACCGTGGTTGCACTTGTTGGACTCACATTGCCGCTTGGCCACAGAGCGTGCGGGAGCTTCGATGGGTTTCAGAGGAGATTGCAGATTACAAGCATGGCAGCCTCCGAGGCTTGTTGATGCGGTCGAGCACAAGCTAGACCACTTGGCCGAGCATTCACCTGCCACTCCCTTATGTTCTGCTGGTCATGGAGCCACCACAGCTGTCGTGATGGCATTCCGTTCCCGATGTCTTCAGGCATACGAGGAGGCATGCAAGCATGGCCGGAAGGAGACAGTGCTGCCAGTTTTGAGATTTGATTAAAGAGGATAATGCTCGTTTGTCCGGGAGGAGGTGGCAGCACATGATCTTGAGAAGAAAAGTATGGAGCCCGTCTGGGGAGTTTTTCTGAATCGCGCAACGGCGGAGTTCACCGTGCTGGGCATTCTAGATCCTAGGTTGCAGATGCAGAGCCTATCAGAGAGCGTGCTCTGTTCACGATGGAAAGCTGTAAGTTACACGAAGCAGCGTTTCGTTTCGGTCTCCGGGATGGGTCGTGGGCCGTTTTTGGTTCGCGCAGTGTTCGCGCGGTTCTGCTCCGTTCGATTTGGCCGGATAGCGACACCGGGGGTGGAGGAGTGGGAGTTGGATGGAGCCGTGGGTCTTGAAATGTGGTTCGTGACGCAGTGGTTCTCGGTTCCCAGGGATCATGTGAGTGGACGGTTCCCTGGCGGTTCGGTTCCGGTTTGCTGTTCGGTTCGCGGCTTGATTAAGCTACTTTGGGTGAGATTTCCAGGTGCTGCGTCGCGCCACAAGTAAGCGATTTGGTAGGCTTGTCCATCCAAAATCCACTAGGTCGATGCCGACAATCGACATCAACAATCGGATCTCTATGGGTTTCCTTAAGATGACAGGGGTGACGGAGTTGCGGGCTTACGAAGACAGGCTACAGGGTGTTGATGGTCGCAGGGAGACACGCAGATGTCGGCGGATGCACGAACTCGTTGCCTCTATCGAAGCGGTGGCAGAAGCGGCGGGAAATCCCTTCTTGGCTTAATCGATCACCTCAGCCAAGCACAGATTCCACGAAGATCCAGATCGTATCTTGTCACTCCACCCAACACACTCATGGTATCCAGTTGCGGGCTCCATCTGGCAAGGCCTCATGTTGATTTGTATGTATGGTCAGGATGTCCATGGCAGAGAAGATGGCGTCGCAATTAAGAATCCCATCCGTGTGCTTGTCGATTGCACTCAAACTTGGCAGGAGCACGGACATCAGCACGCATCAACATAACTTGGGGAGTTTGAAGCTTTTGATATTAAACTTTGTCACTGGAGCCCAGCATACGGTTCTACATAGCACCGGATCGATTCCATGGGTAGATCGGTTGTCGGGTCGGGGCATGTTGGGGCTGTAGGCGTTCGGGCAGTCGTTGAGCATTCGTTCAGAGATGGTAGCCGCTAGGACTTCAAATGCACGATGTCTCGAAGTCGCTGCGTCAACTTGACTTGAGGCCTTCGTGCTCTGGCTCTGCCATTCCCTGGGGGCCTTCACTGCCATTGAGTTGGCATTCGACCACGTGCAGGACATTGCTCTTCCCACGACTGCAGAGGAGTACCGGCACACCACGGAGAATGTTCACATGAGACCGTGCAGAAGTGGCATGCTTTTCTCTCGTATACTGTATGGTGATATCGATTTTAAACCGGCCCGGCTATAGGTGGCTGATGCTCGAAGCATTCGGTCCGTAGAGCAGAAGTATCCGCCATCTCAACGGCAGGGCATGCCTTCCACACATGCGCACCAATGTCGCTGACATAATGCACGTTCCTGTTTTTGGGGATTCATCCTTGCTAGCAGAAGGCACCTGTTCATGACCTTCTTCCTTTACTACGTCATCGTGGGCTTGAGCTTGGTGAGGTCGCAGCATAATATGGCATCCTGGGCGGTTGCTCAGCACGATACATGCCTCTGTAGGGCAAGGATGGGTGACGTCGTTTTGGCCATGATGCAGGCTGGAGGTGGAGGGGTACGAGTTGTGATGTCGGGCCTTTGCTCACGAAGATGAGCTTCACCGATTTTCTGTTGTGGTTCCACTCCGGACTCTAAGTAGCCCGGTGTCTTGCGGAGGGATCCTGTACAAGTCTCCTTCCCTTCACGTTGACGCGTAACGAGGACGGCAATGTGAACTTTGCCTTTGGATGCCGTTGGTTCCGAGGTCGTGTTGCGTTGCAGGGTGGCAAGGTGCCAAGCGTGACTCCAAACTCAAGGAATCGGATGCATCTGTACGAGGCACCCCGTTGCTGGGAACATCGTTTAAGCCAGCGGCGAGACAAACAAGCCGCCTAGCGTCCACAGTCTACTGCTCCATACAGCAGTGCCGCAGAAAGTGACGATCTTTGTATTGACGCTCCATTCGGTTGCTGCGCTCGTGCTGTACCATTCACCTGAGGCTTCGTCCACAGCCTTCCACGACGAGAAGGGCAAAACCAAGCATGTTGTCGAGAAGGCTCGCACTCTGCATGTCAAAGTTCTGAAGGCTGCCACGTTTGCGCTGGTGGTGCTCCCTTGTGCGGTTGGGGTCCGGCCCTGTGCTTGCGCTTGACAGATGACCCTCAAAGCGCTCAAAGCGACGTCGCATTCGCATTCGGACACCCCCGTCGAGAAGGGGTCCGGTGACTTCATCCTCATGCGCTGCTCGCGAAGCATAGAAAAGAATGCAAAGAGTCACAGCAAGGGTCAGGTTCGATGTTTGGGCAGTCGCACATCGAGCAGGTCAGCAGCAGCGAATCAGGGAACAGCGCAGGTTTGAGGGGATTGGCTGGTAGTGGTGCACGATCGGTGTCTCTAGATTCATTAGATTTTGCTCCGGCTCCATGCTGAGTTGGCCTCTAGGAGTTTGCCATTCTGAGCCATTCACGACCCTGAACCCTCTGAGGTCAAACATTCCTGGAAGCGCTTCAAGCTTGGTCTGGCAAATGGGAACCTCGACATCAACAAGAACGACCTAGCTGAGTTTGGTGTTCTAGTATCGTATTGCAGAGCTGTCTTCGGCCAGGCGTTTTTCGACGAGACGCTGCTTGGCAGCACTTTGGGAAGGGCCGGATCATCGCCATCATCAGTGCTGAATCAAGACGAAACTTGTGCTGTCAACTTGAAACTTGCCAAAATGCTGGAGTCGGACGTTGCCCGACTCCTAGCTTCGCCACAACGATGCTTCTGCGAAGGCTGGGCAAGACGATCGGAAAGGCTGTGCCGGTGGAAGACGGAGGCCCTGCCTGCGAAAAGCATCTCGGCGTGGCCTCACTTTGATCACTTCTTGTGCGAGCCTGCAGGAATCGTAAAGTATCTGGAGCCGTGGTTTCCCTTCGGACATTATCTTCTACTGAACTATCGCGCCTCAGCTGCCGTGATGCGATGACAGGTAGTGCAGTCAAGATGCGACGTGCGAGAAGTTTGCCAGGCTTCTTGCTTGACCGTGTGGTGGTGATCCACCCGGTGGCTCTGACATCAATGATCGTCATCAATGGCTGCTTGCATGGCACTCCCCAGGTGTGACTGTACTGCTGAAAAGCTCTTCTTGTGCACCGGACTGAGGCTTCCAAGCTATCATCCACCGTTTTTCGTACGATTTCGAGTTCCACTTTGTTTGGATCATTTTCTTCACGATCGAAACTCGACTTCAAACAGCTGCGGCCTGCAACCTTGTTTGGCTTTTGCCATCAAGCGTCCTAAAGTCACGCGTACTTCAGCTTTGCAGTGTCACCACTGAGATTACGGCGGTACTGTGGTTTGGGGCAGACAAGATGATTAGAGATCTGAAATCAGGCTCGCTCCTTCGTGTGTACTGCCAAATGTAAGACAGCTGTTGATTGCCAGGCCTCCGCAAAAGAATCCTGTCGTATCCCGTGCGAGGCAGCTACAGTCACGGAAGACTGGCAGATCCACGATTTTCGTTCTTGCATCAGATCCTGATCTGAAGCTGTCGGCGTTTCTACTTTATTCAATTCAGGATAAGAGAGTGTTGATTCAGTAACCTAAGCCAGTGTATCATTGCAAGCATTGCTCAGTTCGAAGCTGCCGATGTACCTTTGCCTCATCTTGCAAATCTGCATGGTCTACATTTGCTTCGAGCTGACTCGGCCACTGGTTTCTTGGCCCGGCTTAGCATCACCGTGTTCTAGGCGCTGAGCCAAGAGCTCGGTTGCCTCAGTTGCATAAGACGACGCCTGAGAGGCTCATGACGCTGCATGGCAAATAGACTACTGGCGATCAGTCGTCATGCGCTTAGCCGAAGACATCGTGACACAATTCACAGGCATGCACTGACATGGAGCGCGACCGCAGCCTGCCATACTGAGTCCCACGTGATCACGTGCTTCACCATTATGCCTCTCTTTGGATGGCTCGTGTGGGGATCCCAAGCCTGCACTTGGACATTATGGAGTCTGGCGTTCGAGGCATATCGAGTCACGCAAACCCGGCTTCTGCGTATCGCATTTCGGCGACCTAAACCCAGGAAATTTGCTCGCCCGGCTTGCTATGACCCTGTCCTGCGGCTTCATGATCTCCGAAGAGCAGCCCAACCAAATGGTCTTTGGAGTTCTTACGAGACAGTGGTGCTCGCAACTTCTTGCGACAATTCAGGGCTCGATGTGGCGCTTGTGTAGCTAGATGTGGAGTCGTTTGTGTGAGTGACTGTCGTTAGCTTCGCATGGTGTTTACACTTCTGCATTGTCGCTGAAGAATGCGAAAAGGAGCGCTTGATGGCTTGGTATTCTTAATCCTGTCTCCTAAACGTGGCACTGAGGAACATTCTGCGTATCCTGGCATCAATTTAGATCTGGGTGGAAATCGAATCAGACATCTGGTTCTGGGCCGTGAACAACATGAAACAACACATGTGCAGAGATCCCTCATTGTCTACAGCATCAGCCGCCCTGTCATTTGGCTCTGAAAGATAGTGATAGTGCTCTTGAATGCTGGCACGAGGCATACAAGTCATGGTCGAAATGCACATGGAGAGCCGCTTGCTGCAAAGAATCGTGTCGTGATGTTCGCGCAGTTGCGATACGAGACGGCCGTGTCTCCAGATGGTAGCGGCAGTGCTCGGCTTTGCGAGGTATCGGAAAGGAGAAGAAGGAAGTTTCACATCAAGACGTCCAGACGGACCTGAGCCAGGCGCGGAGCAAGCATTCCGAAGGGTCCTCACACAGCAGTCATGTGGTTGAGGGCACTTGCTGCAACGGACTGACGCTACAGTGAGATCCAATATTCAGCTCGGGTTGCGCGAAACGATCAGCCATGCGAGGCTCACACTACGGTGGCACTGGATTCACTATGACTGGTCGCAGCCAGAGGCTGCGGCCCGGACTGAGCCATCCTTTTCAAAGTTTTTACGATGCTTGTGGTAGCCGTGTGGCTGCCCATTGTCCAAACGCAGCCCCGACATGGAAGCTGGGAGCATGGGCCCAAGTCCCAACCGCTGGACGAATTAAGCGACCAAGCTGCCTGAGTAAACACGGGCACGAGGTACTTTTTGCAAAGCACGTGGCACGTGCTGAGAGAGGCACTACGACGGCTGCATTAATTTGTGCTTACTGGTAGGTCCGTGGTTCGTATGCTCAGCAGGTATGCTCAACACAGGTTCTCAGATAGAGCGGACCCGCCAGACATTTGCTTCCTCTATCACCATTTCAACCCAAGAGGTGTGGAGAGGAACTCGGTTCTTGGAAGCCCAGCGAGCCAGGAAGACTTAGCTGGCGAAGGCTAGATTCGACATTCAGAGCGTAGCTCTGTATGTGATGGCTTTAGCTCCCTTGGCCACACTCAGCTCAAGCTGTCACGGCCTGTAACTGGGAGTTTTGTGGCTGGCCGATTGCACGTTAGGCTTGGCATGTGCAATGGGGTAATTGAGGTTGGACATGTGACACACGACTTCGACCGACTTCCAATTAGAGCCAAGTACAAACAATCGGCACGGCCATTTGCACACAGGTCCTGAGAATTTCAGGCTGTTCTGAACGTGCCGGTCCGTTTTGGTGCGAACCAACCGTGTGGAAGCAAAAAGTTGGTCCGCAAGCTACTGATTGTGAGGCTGTTTGGACAGACGGAGCTGGCAGTGATGCGAGTTTGAGACCCTTGGTCTTGTGAAAAGCTTGTGGTGTGAGGCCCTCAACCTGCTTGATTCTCGGACAGCTCAGTGCAAGACTGTGGCGGTGTAGCTGCAGGCGACATCCTCTTTGAGTTCTGTCCCAGAGGCCTGATAGCATCCGGAAGCTGCGCTTGGACTTGGCCCGCTGTGCCAGAGACCCAGATCGCTTTGGTAAGTCCGGTAACTCCGAGCTGCCGCATTCGCCGAGGAAATTGGAGCTGAAGGCCTCAAAGGCCTACGGACCTTCTTGTTTTGAGAGAGCAGCGGGGGATGCTACCAACAAGCTGGATCGGAAACGCCCGTCCATTTACGCGTTGATGAATTTCGGATTTCAAGAAAGTTGAAAAGGATAACGCGAACTCCGTCGTTCCCAATTGCTGTCATAGTCATCGTCGCCACCGTCGTCGTATGTCGTCGTAATATCTACTGTAGCGCCTTTTCTGTGCGCATGTTGTGCCGAAATCTGGAGGTTTTGAGACATCTGTTGGCTTTGGCTTGTGCTTGAGGTTGTGACGAATCTTGGTTGTTTTTCTTCGAACCTACGCCGACCTACGCGAGACTCTGTGCATGTGCTTTGCGGCGACTTGGTTGGCTTTTGCGATGATGGTGGACAGCCAGCATTGTCTTACTTACGGCGAGCACACATTCTCTCGATCTGTGTTGGAAACGGTGGGAGAGGCTCTGGTGCCGCTGAGACGTCTGACTGGCATCCCTGACTACTCACGTAACAGCAGGAGAGAGGGAGGACGCGACCAAGAGCGACAGCAAACTCGATGGTATTGTCATCGTGCAGATGCCTCTGAAGCTTCATAGGCCTTATATCGAGTAATGAAAGCAGGGCTCGCCATGGCACGAACCGTTTTACGTGAAACCGTAAGACAGGCGGAATCCGGAAGGTGCCATGCTCTTTTTTATGCTCTTTGCAGGCCTGCGCTTGCCTGGGCGCCTGACCAGCCTGGTGCTAGCGCGGCTCTCGGCTCTCGGCGGGAGATTGGCATCGCGCACACAACCTGAGCTGCTAGGATCTGACAATGTGCTCGGTTGGACCAGAACAGCTCAAGGCTCCGAGTAGGATCGGTGAAATTCAGATGCTTCACGCGTTATCCTGGACCGGAGGCATTCATAGCGACCTTGCCGAAGACTTTAGAGGTGCGCATGCTGCACTGCGCAGTGTCAGAAGAGGGCAGCGCGCCAGCACGTGCGAGCCTGTTCACGTCGAACTATGTAATTAGTTCTCTTCTTGCCAGGCCTTGGAGATGAATTTGACGGGCTGCAAGGCACACTTTAGGAAATGAGCTTTTTGTGGAGAAGGGCAGTTCCGGTTACGGGGGCTGAACATGCTCACGCGCGGCAGAGGTGTTGCAGCCTGTCCGACAACGCACGATTAAGCTTTAGGGCCTTAGGGCAATGCACAGCGCGGCAAGGTGAAAGAGGCTTCTGTCGCGATGCTCCAGCAGGCTAGGGCTTCAATGTGGAGACTGTACTGATTGCATCTTGCCAGCTGTGATGTGGCGCAGGGCTGTGCAACCTGACTCACGTAGTACCCTTTGCCATATACAGCTCACTTTATTTTGGACTTTTGAATGTCTGCGGAGCCTAAGTCTACGGAGAAGTCCCTGAAAGCTAAGACAGCTAAGAGCCAGGCACGCATCAGGGTCAACAAGACTTGAGGGCACAAGGAAAATGCCCCGACCTCTCTGGTCAACCAGATTTGAGGGCACAAGGAAAATGCCGCGCGTTCCGACTTCTCTAGCGAACGTTAAGAGCTAAAACAGCTACAAGTCTACCCAGCATGATGCGTCTTCTTGGCTGGGAGATCAGAAGGACCAACTGTCTGCCCAAAGACTGAGTCAGGATGGCTGAAGGCTAAAGTTCTACGCAGTTGGGATGGCTTCGGAACGATGCCGCGTACATGCCGCAGTTTTCAAAATGTCGGCTGCCAACCGCCGACAAGTCAGAAACATGGCACTGGGACACGGAGGACCTCGAACTTGGGCGCGAGGGTGAAAGTTCTTCGTTGTGCTGCTCTTCTTTCGAAAGTGCAGTAATTTGGAAGGGCCTGGTAAAGCTTCATTCAAGACGAAATCTACGACATGTGGATCATGCAATCTTCAGATTAGGCCGTCAAAGCTCGACTGCCGCTGATAGCAAGCCCCAGCCTCGGTGCCGCAGTGGGACGGCCTTTTTGGTTGATTTCATGTCGATACCGACAGCTGGACTTTTGACAGCGTCTTTGGGTTCATGTGAGGCTTGATTTTGTTGAGCCGGTTTGGCTTCGGACCGAACTTGGCTTCCCAAGTGCAGCAAGCATTTCGCAGCGAGGTCCAACCCTGGTGGTCTAGCGCGGCAAGATTGAAAAAGATGCATGCGGTGCTGACTGCAACCTACCGACGCAGCCGTCGAATAGCACGATGATAGCTCGGCTCATACGGTGGGTACCTGCTGTCGCCGTAGGCAAGTGTCAACATCTCGTTGAGGCATACTAGCCGCTTACTAGCCTTCGAATGCATTCCGGGAACTTCAGCTTGCGATGGCATATGGCGTGCATGGAACGGGCACACAGACAGCAATGTTAACAAGACTGGTACAGGGCACCTCCCGCAGCCAGATGCCGCAGCCACAAGTTCATCCAGATTACGTCCCAGCTTTGCATCGAAATTGTTACATAAGCGCCGTGTCATGACGTCATGAAGCTAAATGCGATGGTGTAGATTGCATGGCAGCAGAGGGCGGCCGGGAAGTCGTCTCACGTCTTCGAGGCTCCGCTGAAGCGACTTGAAGCTCCGAAGTTGCGAAGGGGACGAGTTGCAGACCGAGTAGTGAACTGCAA
Source organism: Symbiodinium sp. CCMP2456 (assembly GCA_905221635.1). Taxonomy (NCBI): domain Eukaryota; class Dinophyceae; order Suessiales; family Symbiodiniaceae; genus Symbiodinium; species Symbiodinium sp. CCMP2456. The sequence goes on from CAJNDV010036218.1 coordinate 181,635, forward strand.
GGGCCCGTGCAGCGAGTGGCCGACGATGTGGCAGACGCGCCCCTTGGCACTCGGCCGTTAGAGCATGTACCGCAGACCAAAAGAAGGTTGGTTGGAGAGTTAGCACGAGTTCGAGGCTGTTTTTGCCGCCCTGCGTGCTCAAGGTGGGGTTCTCCAGCGAATTCGAACAGAAAGCTTGTTGAGTTGCTGACGTCGTGTCAGCGTGAGGTCCGCAAGAAGCAACCGCGACACTGGGCGAGTGCGAGCTCCGGTCCGAACCTTCAGAGGGCATCCCTTTCACGAAGGGCACCGTCCTCGCAGCGAGCTCCGTGTTCTTGCTGCGTTGGATTTCGGCTCGAAGGGAGTCGTAAGTCAGTAGCCGCGGTGGGCCGTTTCCCTGATGCCACGGAGACGATCCCCTGCGTTATTGCTGGGCCTTAGCCTTCCTTCGCTTTTAAGCTTGGGCAGGTTGGGATCACTCTTTGTAGGATGGTCAGGAGCTCGAGGGAGAGCGGAGCGGAGTTCAGAGCAGCGAGCTGAGCTTTCTAGCAAAGCGACCAAGCAGCTTTGGGATTCGGCTTGGGATGCCTTGGTCCCTGCTGGGGCGGACGGCAGCTCTATCAGCAATCCGGAGCTGCTTCGGCTGGTGAAAGAGAGTATAGACGAGACTTATTTCGACGACGATGGACTCCGGCAACTTCCAAGGGTGGAAAGCCTTCCCGGTGGAAAAAGTTTCTTTGAGCGGATGAACGACACTTTCTGGGCCTATGGTCCCGTGGTTGTCGCGCCTCTGGGGCCGTTGCGGACGATCGGTATCTCGGATCCTGGCATGGTCAAGTGCCTTCATCGCACCTTTAGACCAAGCATCGGCAAGCGCTTGAGGCCCCACTTGTGTGCAAGATCCAATTGGACATGCTTGGACGAGCGTGGCTCAGGTATATCCTCTCGCAGAGGGAACTGTTCGGCAAGGGGTTCCTTTCGGCGGTTGGTCAGGATATCTTTGGCAAGGCGCTGATTACAGCAGCGGCTTCTTGATCGCAATCACTTCCTAAGCTGATGAGTCGAGTGGTCCGCTTGCTCCATGTCGCGACAACGTCGCGGTTTGTTGCACATGTAGATGTTTTCATGGCCCCATATGAGCTATTTGCATAATCCCAGATGCGCATGCCTGCGATCAATGCCCGACTGGAAGACCCAACCCAGGATCGTGAACTTTGGCAGTCGAGACGAGCTGCAACAAGTGCGGGAGCTTTTGCATGCATCGAGACTGGTAGAATTTGTAAGCGTTTGTGTTTTGCAGCAACTGCCGAGCACCGCCAAGGCTTCCACGCACAGTGGCTGAGGAGCCTTTCTGAAGATTTTGTCCACTGCACTGCCGGCCCCTTATCAACTTATCGAACAATAAGGGAACGACTGTTCCGACAGCGCAAGATCTAGGAACGTTCGTCTCGCTGACTGAACTTCAGACTCAAGCCATGCGGCTACTGGATGATCGGGTCCGGTATGAAGAGGCCATCCCGGCTTGTGCCGACGGGCTAGCATGTGAACCAGCTTGTCATTACTCTCACGAACTTTCCCCTGCCGTTTGCCGTAGCACACCAGAGTCACCAGAGCATCGCATTTCCGCGAGGTGGTAGACATGGAAAGCTTCTTTTTGAACTTGGCCCTCGACACTGTTGGTCGCACCATCTTCGGCTACGACTTTCAAGCGAGCGAGCAGCCTCCCAACAGCCCGCAGTCGCCGATTGTCCGGGCAGTCTACAGGGTGCTGAAAGAGAGCTTGAGCAGCACTTACATTATATGTCGACGCAGGATTTCCAGTGGCACAGTGTAGTTCTGTCAGGACAGAGTACAGACAAGCCAACCTTGCGAACCTGCTGTTCATGGGGGCTCCGGACACATTGGTGGACGTCGCAGCTCCAAGCGTGGCAGAGTACAGGTCCCTGGCCCGAAGATCCGTAGCACGAAGTGCCCGAAGACGCATGGACTGTGCGGACAGGCAGAGCCTTCGGAGCATTGATGCCGTACTCGACGATGTCGTCGGTGCAGCGTTGCTTGAACAGAGGCTCACAGATGAAGCAGACGCTCTAACTGCAGTATGCCTACGTAAGTGGAAGGGATTGGAAGGGCTTCTGAGGATTGCACGAGCAGGCCAGCGGAGTCGTCCTCTCCTGCTGCCTTAGAATACTATAGAAACAACTATAGAATCACGAGAAGTACGCATTGGCCAGTCGTCTGAGGAACTTCGTCGCCGATCCGGCGGAACGCTCCTCCAGTTCATCGTGGACCTCCGTGGAAATCAAGCGAACAGAGAACAGCTCCAGGAGGGCCAATCTATTGTAGCCTTTGCCTTTCATAATCCTTCTGAAACCTCTATAGTCTCGATAGAATAGCTTGAAAGTGCTTAATTACCCTCTTTCCCGGAGGATGACCTGCGGACATTGTTGATTGCCGGCCATGTGCCCCGAGCAAGTTTAGACTAGATTCTATCAATCCGAGTTTGGGCGCCTTTGGGGCATCCGAGGAAACAGTGGCCAGCACGCTAACATGGGCTATCTATGAGCTGGCCAAGACTCCCGAGGTCATGGCGAAGGCCAAGCGAGAGGCGCCTTGGCTTTGGGGCAACCCAGCTATTGCTTTTATTGTTATTATTATTGTGTTTATTCTTCTTCTTAGTATTCTTGGTCTTATTGTTCTTCTTCTTGTTATCATTATTACTACTTCCACCACTACCTACTGCTACCTACTACTAGTGCTACTGCTGCTATTGCTCCTACTACTGCTGCTGCTGCTGCTGCTACTACTACTACTACTACTGCTGCTGCTGCTGCTGCTGCTGCTGCTACTATTAATAAGGAAAGAAAGAACTATAATGACGATAACAGAATAATTATCATCATCATGTAGATAACAATAATGTGCCACGTTCCCTTGGCCTGATAACATGCAGCTGCAGGTGGAGAGAGTCTTGGGTGGTCGTTCCTCACCCACGTACCAGGACGTAGCCTGGCTTGAAATCCTTTGGCAGTCAGGTTTTACTTCGGCGGGGATGGTAGAGTCCCTGCCGTGACATGAGGGATGCGTGTTGTTCGAAGAGACAGGAATCAAGAAGAGCAAGGGGAAATCAAACGAGGTCATCTCCGGATGCCTTCCAGGTACAGGTAACAAGAAGATACACGACGGAAGGGACGTGTTTTGAACGATGTCTTTCGTGGTCGTGGGGAAATCCCGACCCCTTGAGAAGCGTTGGACAACATTTCGAACGGTGATTAATGTGGTCCGGCTTTAACAAATTTAAACATTGAATACTTCTGCAAGAGAATAACTGCATAAACAGCCAGGAGGTAAAGCCGGTAGAATCTGTATTCGGGCCCCAGCATGGGTCCGGCACTTGGCTTTGCAGCCGCCATGTCTGGTGCAGGTATTGCTCCAAAAGGATACGCCCACAGCCCAGATGTAAGGCATCATGGCGTAAATTGTAAAGGTAAGCAGTTCCGGTAACCCTTTTCCGCACTTTGCCGCACTCTGTGGAAGATACTGCTTCACACGACACGTCCGCAGACCCGTGAAAGAATCGTAGCTCCCGAAGTTCTCTGTCAGACTGGCGAACACTGGATAAACAGCCAACGAATTCTTTTGCGCACCGCAACGTTGGGATTGACTGTGTTGTGGGCTTCGAGCCCTTAACATCGGGTGCGTAGGTCAAAGACCTGAAGTACATCAGGTTCGTGCTGACGGAGGTGGGCTGACATTCCGAAGCCATGCGGAGCTGACCTTATGCTTTGCTGCAATACATGCTTGGGCCTGTGGTGCAGACTTTGCGGCTGTTTCCAGCACCACCAGTGCTGGCCCGGAGCCCACTTCAAGCTGTCACGCTGCCGGCAACAAATGGCAGCAACGTGACTTTGATTCTCGAACGGCAAGCGAAGGATTAAGAGCTGTGTCACATGAGCTCTTGTTTCGGAACAGTCAGGAATAGCATGCTGTTGCTCAGGAAGCGGGGATCTTTGTTGCTGCTTCAGCTAGCACAACTGCATCGACATCCCGGTGTCTACGAACGCCCGGATGAGCTTCCTGTTCGCACCAAGTGTCCTGAACGCTGCATTGTTGTTGGGAAACGCCTGGCCTGGGCATTCTGCCGAGGTTTTGGCCGGAGCGCTGGGAACAGGCATTCAACTCCACTGGCATCTACGATGCAGGAGGCTTCGGGATCGTTTTGAAAGACTGAATGCAAATGAAGAGAAATGGCAAAAGGATGGCGCGGCTATGACCCGGTGAGGGTCACAGGCCGGGCCTTTGCCGCAGATATTCCAATGCACAGCCGATTTTTCACATTTTCTGACAAAGGCCTCTACCCCACGGCTGTTGCGACTGACTACGCTTTTGTTGGCTTCGGAGGAGGCCACCCTCTCAGGCGTTCTAGGCACGACTCGTCGCTGAGAAGTTTCAGAGTCGGCGAGCCGAGGCGAGTTTCAGTGCATCGGCGATCAGTTTGCCATGATCGAATCCACGATCATTCTGGCCATGCTTCTTCAGAGGTGTCGTTCTGTTTCGGGACAGGGACTTGAACAGCGTCCCGCGATGCACAGGTACGACTTCAAGCTCGTTTTCGATGATTTGGAGAGCATCGGCCTAGACATGGCCGCTACAATCCACACCAAGAGTGGGCTGTTGATGAGAGTCTCAGCGGTAGGCCCGCGACAGCGCGGAGCCATGTAGCCTGCACAACACGTTTTGTTTCGTGCAGATCTAACCAGATCATGCTGGATCTCCTTTGTGTTGGGAGCCTAAAGCGGCTCCCCGGCATGAGCTGTGGTTGAATTCATCGCTAGTTAGAACTTTCGGCTGGACACACAAGCCCACGCCCTGCTTTCGCTGCAGCTGGACAACTCGCTCGTGCGCCTGCGAGCAGAATGTGTCAGCCACGATGTCTGTGTTGCTGGTACTGTTGAGCAGCATCCGCTTTCCCACGGGGTCGTGGCAGTCGATTCTGAGGCTGGCGTCCAAACATTGAACAAAGTCAGGCCTTCTTACCATCTAAAGTTCCACAAGCTCCCGTCGCATGACGTGCCTCGTGCACAGGCAGCTCCCTTCCCTGCACTGGCAGGTGGCACTGAGGACTCGCCAAAGTCTAAAGAACTAATCGCTGTCAAGAATCTGCGGTGCATGTCCGGCGATCCTTGTAATGAGCACACCGTGTTCCCGCAGAAGCTTTTCGTCAACGCAAGAACACATGTCGTCGGCAAGGTTTATGGCAGTTTCAAGACTCTTGTGGGCACATTCCTGCTGTTTCAGCATCTAGCAAAGTCTTGAAATCTCCGGACAAGGAGAACTTGTTCGTCCAGGATGTCAGAGCTAGACGAGCCTTGGCTATGCACGGTGAAGGGTTTCATCGGCCTTCGAGGAAGTGTCGTGTGATGCTCAGGTGGACATGCCTGCTTTCGTAGAATTGTGTGTGCGAGGCGAGTGCAGGCGTCTCCATGGCGCCGCCCTCGGCGTACGAGTTCACCGAAAGCCAAGCTGAATCGCTCCACGATGCTCCCTTTTCGTTTGAAATGCACGCACTGCAGAGTTCCAGTCCAGAGCATCCATGATCCGCGTGGGCTTTCGGAGGGAGAGGGTCTCCAGAGTTTGGGGACCTGGCTTGCTTTGATTTGGATCTGCTGTGGGTATGGACGAGTGCGCACTGCCAAACTCCGACGTGCTTTGGCCATTCCCCCTGGTGTCATGCTGTAGCTTTGCATCTCCCTTCTTCCTGTGTTTATGGAAGGGAGGCCACCAAGATATGCCAGCTAGAGACCATTCCAACGAGGTTCTGCACAACAAGCGCTCGTTGACAGCCTGGAGCCAAGAATCCCCTGGCAAGCATATTCAGCGGGGGCTTTGATGATCATGCTGCCCGTCTGGAGTGCCAGGCGACTTGTTCGGAGAGGCACATTGTCATTGCACATGGCTGTTCGTCTGTGCAACACATAGGTGAACATCACACAAAAGTCGGCTGAGCACGGCAGGCTGCGAGTGAAGAGGTGCTTTCCGAGCAAGGCCGGATCGCTTTCCGTGCTTTGCTGCGAGTTGCTGCGTGATGCAAGGCGATAGCCTCGCCATCAGCCCGAAGGATGAACCCTACGAGTGTAGAGCTTGGAGATTCTCTTTTGGACGACGTGTTTGGGAATGACGCACTGTGTGGAGTTCAGGTACGAACTTCTATCTCCAGAGGAAAGCAAAGCAAAGGAAGAGATCTGGGATGAGGCATAAGCGCATAAAGCAGATCAGCCGGGCTTCCTCAAGGCGCAGCGTCGCAGGTAAACAAGGACCTCCTTGAGTCCTTGCATGAGAGGAAAACGCACAGCCGGGGACCCATCAATTCCGCACATCAGCTGCAGTCAACGGTCATTGAGTCACCGAATTATGAGGCCGCAAACGAAAGCGCCAGGAGGCACGCAGCTTGAAGTGGCGGCATCAGCGCACGTTCCTGCCGCTGCGAAGGAAGAAAGGCAGATTGCGGACAGGCCGACGCCTGCATCAGAAGGACTTGGGCATTGTGGTCGGTCTGAACAGAAGCCCATGAGGTGGCAGAAAGAACAAAAGCAGTGCAGCTCTTAGTTTCGCCTTTGTCGCCAGCTGTCAGTTCTGGAGAACGAAGACGGTATTCATCGATTCATCCTGGGGCAGGCTACTCCTTCTGGAACAGGCGCGCACCCGTCGGATGCCGCCGACTCAGCGGCAACGAGCGAGTTGCGACATGATGCCGAACCGTGGCAGTAGCCTGCTGGCGAAGAATGGCTAGGAAAAGATTCCTGCTGTGTTTTAGATCCGCTTGCCCTCCTCGGCTCTTGCAGTCCGACATGGATTTTGCAAATGCGGTGGGGTTCTACACATGACGTCAACATGATAGTCAACGATAGTGTTGCTCTTGGTCAAAGGTCACGGTTGTGACCGCAACAGTCTTGACGTTAACTGGTGTGCTGAAGTTAGGGCGAAGCATGAACTGGACTGCACTCTTCGCAGGTGAGGACCGCACGGGAGGGAGAAAACTGCAGAAGAACGAGGCAAGATACTCGTCGTGCACTTCGGAGGCCGAGCCAAGGCACGGCTCACAAGCAGGAACTTGGGGCAAAAGATGCACGAGGAAAACTGAGTCATGCGCGCCAAAAGCGGTCGCAAAAAGGACAGCCATTCAACCTCGAAATCAAAGAACAGAAACTGGTTCGTGCAGCTTTCTCCGAAGATTCGCATTTTATGCCGTCGCAACACAACGCAAGACAACGCACGGCACCGCCCGGTCGGGCAAGCTCTTTGTTTGCTTGGTCCCCTACGACATGACCGTTTGCCCAGGCAGGGAAAGCCAAATCAGAAGAGGCCTGCGTCGGACATTCGGTTTCCCCACGATCATGTTCTGAAGAGCATGCATACATACATGCATACATACATACATACATACATACATACATATATATATATATGTATATCAAAAAACTCGGTGCAGTCTTGATGTATTGTGATAAGAGGTATGGGTAGCGGGAGCGGATCTTGAGTTGCATACGTACCGAGTCAGATGTCGGCCTTCGGAGTACAGCAACCATAGACATTCAACACGTGTCGTGTTGTGTCTGTTATGAGTGTGTTTGTGTGGGTGTGCGCAGCACCTGTCAAAGTTTCCTTAAAAGGGGCTTGCAGCATGCTCTCTGCCACCAGGCATTCTCGGCCAAGCAGCCGTGACGGACTCAACACGAAGAGCTGAGCACAGCGAGACCAGAGCCCGGAGAAGTTGTGTCCTCTGTTGCAACATATCGTAAGGCGACATTGAAGACTATGTTCCCTCAACAGAGGACCTCGCTGTTGCTAGCATGTTCAGTGCAGTAGCCACGATCGGAAATCAAATCCGATCACAGGAAGAGGATGAAGATTCCAACGAGCCAGAAGTCGACTTCTGGGCGGTGCGCGTCGACACGCTCAATACCACAAACACAGCTGTTTTGCATTCAAAGACGCGGTGGGATTGCAATCTCAAGCTTCGAATGCCAGGCGCATGCGGCAGTGCCTTGGCCGGGGTAGCGCTTGGAAGATGTATGGCCTCATTCACAATGTTCCGACCTTTTGCCCTATATTCGGTCCCTTTTTGCGGGCGTTTTGGCAGTGCAGTGTTATCCAACCGGCTCTTTCTGTGAAATGAGAGTGCCTCTCATGCCACGATGCTTGTCGTGCCTCAAGGTTTTCAGAAATGCTTGGTCATATATATTGAATGAGGCAAGACAGGCCCACGGACCATGCTCCAGCGTTATCCTGAGACTGCTCAGATCGTGCCAGCTGACAGCCCTCTTGATGTTGTTCAATGGGCATGGCTGTTGAGCATAGCATATTCAAGCCCGATGCAGACCGAACAGAGGTCTGCCTCCGGCCAATCGGACCCTCACAGCAAAGGCTGATCTGTTCTGGATGTTCAGTATCTGTTTCCGCCTCGAGACACTTGGCGTCAGCTTCAAGAGCAGGGTTGCCGAACTGAATAGTTGTGAAGGAGAAGATGGAAGCCGAACAGCAGCCGGGACCTCAGTTGCGAGTGGTTGTGCGACTGTGTGGGGCAAAAGCCCCCGACAAGTCAAGCGCGCCCGGCCAACCTTAAGTAGTCCTGGAGTGGTGGATGTTCGAGCGGACCAGCCCACCACGGCCATCGGCTCAAAGCAAACTTTTGCGGGAAGTGGTTCATATGATGCAGACATGAAAGAACCGTAGCAACTGAGTCAGCACCTGCAGGACCGAGTTTCGAGCAAGGTACCACTGCAGCGGATCGTCTAGGAATAGTTCTGCATCAATTAGGACACCAGTTTCATATTCAGAAGCTGCAGCCTTTTGACGTCCACAGGCATGCCCTGTGAACATCGATGGATATGGACGGGGGAGAGGCATCTGTCCAGGTTGCTGTTCGGATTCGGCCTGTAAAGCAGCCGTGCCACGAAGCCACCGCAATTAGCTTCGTAGACAGCACAGTCGCAGTGACATCAGTTCATGGCACTGAGCAAACAGATGTGGACCACATCTTGGTGGAGACTTTTGACAAAGATGCAGAAGCTTCCCAAGCGAGAGTCTTTGAGCGTTTGGGCGAGCCCATCATCCGGGGAGCTCTACGAGGCATCAGCCAAGGAATCGTCTTTTATGGAGCCTCAGGTTCCGGGAAGACCTACACAGTGCTGGGGACCAGAGAAAAGCCTGGCCTCTTGTCGCGCCTCGAGAAAGCTCTCCTACGCCCAGACTTGTACGACACACCCAATGAGATTCGCGTATGGCTGCTTGCATGAAGTAGAGCTGTCCCCCCCAAGACACTGTAGTGCTTTTTTCCTGCAGCAACTAAACCTACTGTAAGGTTCAGCGCGTTGGAGATATTCAACGACCAGGCCCAAGACATGTTGGCGACAAAACCCTTGTCGGAGCGCAGACATGCTCCAGTCTTCCTTCATCACCCCGTCCTTGGTGTACAGGTGGTCGGTGCAACAGAGACTCCTGTAGAATCATGCAATGTGGAGGAGCTGATAGATTTCTCCTTGAAGCGACGTGCGCTTGGTCGCACATGCCTGCACGCATCGTCCAGCCGTTCCAGCCAAGTCTATTGCTTCCGGGTGGAAGTGCAAGGTGCCTCAGGTCACCCATCGACTGCGCGGGTGTACCTCTTCGACCTGGCTGCTCCGTCGGCATCACGGAGGGCCGCCTGCTCCTCACTGACGGCCTTGCAGACCACGGTGCGGGAGCTATCTGAAGGCAGCCGACCTCGAGACTCCACTTCCTTGGGCTCTCCGCTGACGCTTGCTCTTCGAGACGCATTGCAAGGCAGCTGGTGCTCGCTGCTGGTAGCCACTCTGTGTGCTGGAAGCCAGCACGCATCGGAATCTGCAGCCACGCTGCGGTTTGCTCGTGAGATGCGTCAGTTGCAGACTCGCCCTGTGGCTTCGAAGACGCGACCGGAACAGCTCCAACTGTTGCAGGAGGAAGTGGCAGAGCTGCGGAAGGAAGCAGACCAGCTGGGTTTGGGCAGCATGCTTAAGGCATCGCTGGATGACAGAAGCAGCCTCATCGCAGAGATCGTGAAGCAGACTGCATGTCAAACGGAGGAGAGTTGCAAGCTGGCGAGGCAGCGCACCAAGGCTCTGGAATGGTGTGGGTTGCTGACAGAGAACTCGGAGGATCTGAGACGGAAGGATACAACAACGCCGTATCTTCTGAACATGTCTGACGATCCTGTTCTTGCAGGCTGTCTGCTCTACTACCTACCACAAGGGGAGAGGATTTCCATTGGAAGTGATCTGGACAGCTCTATAGTCTTTGATGGCTTGGGCATCCTGCCCAATCTGTGCAGCATCATCAACAGTGATGACAGGCACCTCAGTATGGCTCGTCCAGACTTTGCTCGCCGGCATGTGCTGCACAATGGCAAGATGCTTACCACTTCCGAGAGTGTCCAGCTCTCTGACAATGATAGGGTTTGCCTTGGCAGAGCCCAGTTGCTTCTCTTGAAGATCCCTCTTCAGCCAAAGGCTGAGCCTAAACCACTCCAGCTGGAATGCAAGCTTCCAGGGAATTTGTCGGAGTTGCTTCCGGCCTTGCAGGTGCAAGAGGACATAACTTTTGAGATGGTACATCCTCTTCTTGAACACTCCGACTCGCTGAAAAATGTACAGTGCTACGTGAAGGACTTACTTCCCAAGTTGCCGGCCTCCAATGGTCTTGCTTGCTTCACAGTGTTGCGCGAAGTATGCTATTTGCTGGACGAAGCAAATCTGATTACTCGGGAGGTCAGGCCGGAGGATCACATGCATTTCCAGGTAGAACTAATCTGGGACATCGAGCGAAATCCGGAGGAGGTTCTTTTGATTGCTTTGATAAGCTACGGGAAAGGCATCCATACTGCACCAGCCACGGGAGCTTTACCAGATTGTCAAGTCCTCCACTACTGGTCGTACAGACGGTTCCTGGAGAAGCTGGATGAGATGCGGGAGGTCCATCGTCTGCATTGCCAAGGGCTGAACGGATGGACAGGTCGTGGGGACCCTTTCCATGACCCTTGGATGGAGAATCTTGGTCCGAGATCAGCTTTTGCTAGTTATTGCCGTATTTCTTAGTCTTGCAGTCTCACGAAGTCAAGAAAGAAGCGTCACCAGTCGGTCGCTACTGCCCTCAGCCTTAGCTCTCAAGGCCAAGTGCGGACGCGCTGAAGCAGTACGTGCTGACCTCTTCGTGTCAGGCGGCGACCACGTGTGGCTATGTGTCGATGGACTGGGCATGTCTTGTCGGTCCTGATAGGCTGATGCGTTGGAGCAGCTCTGTTTAGGTCTTAGGGCCTTAGGATGTGCAACAGGATTCAAGCTTGCTTGATCTCTCCAGGAGCATGGTCGTACACTGCACAAGGCATCAGCAGGCTACGCGACAGCCGAGGGCGATCAGCTGCGCGGCCGGATCGACGAGCTAGTGCAGGAGCTGGAGGAGAAAAATGCTGAGCTGGAAGAGAAGGACCAGATTGTGGGCGAGCTAAAGGAGCAGATGGTTCAGATCACGAACCTACTGGGCGGATTTGCACCAGAGGCTGCGCAGCGCTTTGTTTTGGAGCAGCCCGAGCCCGAGAGCCTTGTCTGCATTCTGAAGAGCGTGCCTTATGTGACTTATGTGAGAATTGTGACCATGCCGAAAGCTTGTACTGCTACTCCTACTACCCTGCCACATGCCAGGGCACCTTGCAGCAAAGAGAAGCGCGACTCGCCGCCAAGTGAAACTGAGCATTCCTGCACGATGACAGTCTCTGCATCCACATCGGAGGGTGGCTTCGGCGTCGGAGATACTCGAGATACTCGCGAGTCCCCGAAGCGCTCTCGAGGCTTTCGTGTGGACAACTTTGGTGCATCCAAAGGAAATCATGGCGGCGCTGCTCTGCTGAGCCAGTCCAGCCTAACCCCGCCTCATTACTACCGGGACTTGCGAAGATGACAGGGCCCCTCCGTCGTTTCACACTAGGACTTACTAGGACGAATTCAGAAGTGCACGCACCTCTCTGCGCAAATCTTGCCTTGCGAGATGCCGTGGAGCTGCAGAAGCCTTGGTTGTAGGTGCAGTCTCTGGTCGTTGCGTCGAGGCGCATCAAGGATCAAGCGAGATTCGCAAGGAGTATCAACGAGCTCTTCGGCCTGGAGCCAAGTACAGGGTATGGCTTCAGTAGCACTGCTTTCGGCCTCTGCTGTTCGGTGTCTCGTTTAAGTCTCCCCCGGATAGGTGAATGATGAAAGCAGCAGAGTGCGTTCGCGAGCGCGACTCAGACAGCTGAAACCTTGCAGCAGTATTGTGGGGCTTTACGTGACTGCTCTGTTTCAGGTGAACCAGTGAACCAGTGCGCGCGCGTGCTGAGATATTGGTCATACAAACCACATGAAAAGAGATCACGAGCTTGGTTGAAGGCATCGACCGCTGAATTGAAATCAAGTGTTGGCACAGGTACGATGCAGTTAGATCGCGCCGCAGCTGGTTGCTTCTGAGAAAGACCGTTAGTTGGCATTCGCATACCTTCATTAACAAGATCAGCAGTACCGTAGATCAAGGCACATGTTCAACTGTAGTAACCGAGAAGTCGGAAGTCAGGGAGGTTTGGCAAAGTGAAAGTTCTTCGTCTTGCACCTTCGTTTCCGCGCATGTCGGCCTGGCTAAAGGGCCATGCCAGCACAGCCGTGGCCTCATTGACAGCCGACTGATGTGGACATATGGGGTGTCATCTGCAAGCGGTCGATGTTCGACCGTGGCGAGGGCTATCGGCTTTTGCCCGATGACACATCGCCAGAGTCTGCAAGGCATCACACTGCATTCCGATACCATCAAGTCCTTCATTCAATTGTCAAGCTAAGCTGCGGAGGTTGGCCAAAGTGCTACCTGTGGATGGTCTAGGTCAAAGGAGCAGCAACACAGCAACGATGATGTCCCCTGCATGAGACTCTTGAGCAGGAGCCCCGACGACCGCCTTGGCACTTCAGGGGTGGAGAACTGAGTTTTCTCCCGCAGCTGCAAGAAGTCATTCGGAGAAGGGCATTTTGACATCTGAGTTGTCAGGACATTGTACAATTCATGTCCCATATCTTCTACACTGAAGAGGGCCGCACCTGGGCTAGCAACGAAATGCACCGAAAATAGCTTCCTTTCTTCTGGTCGGGCGTGGGCGCATGTGTTGCTTGTCAGGAAAGCACCAGGTGAGCGTGAAGGTGATCCGCATAGGCATTGTGCCCGATGCTGCCCCACCATCTTCTGCTTGCTGCCCCCCCCCCCCCCCCAGAACGTCCCTCACTGCAAGGCACTTTGGAGGGCGACTGTTCCGTCTCCTGCCACACCGAGGATATTGCAGAGACATGTGAGCTTTAAAGCAGTGCAAAAGCATGTGCAACATTGTCGCTCACTGGGCGGTCTACCTGTCGAAATTCGATTGGACTTTGTCGTTGATTCAGAAACTGCAAAGCATGTTTGGATTATCGGATTTGCCTCAGCGCTGGCTCAGTTGTAAAGGCCGAACTATCGGCGAGCATGCGGGTTCCCCATGACGAGAACTTACCGCCGTGGGATCCTTCATCCCCAGCTGCACTGCTTCACGTGCGGCAAGCAGCTGATGCCGCTTGCCTCCTGCACACTGGAAGGGTCAATCGGATTGCCGTTTCAAGACATTGAAAGCAGCATTGTTGATATCAGAGAGGGGCACGTGATGGAAATTTGCAGGTCTGAACCGAAACGGCCCGGAGCCAAACCCAGTTGATCGAACCTGGATTGAATCTGGGTTCGAGCCCCCCAGCTTAGTGCCACCGGCCTTGTTCATTCTATGTTGCGCATGCAGCTCAGCTGATGATACAACGCCGCAGGCCACGAAGCACCAAAACAAGGTGATCTTGCGGAATGCAGCAAGCTGGAGGCTGATGTAGACAAACAGTTTTAGTTCTCGTGCTTTCAGCCTGACTTGGCTAAGTGACTGAATGGGTTTACCTTCAGGCAGCTGGTGGAGCTGGTGGATGTTCTTGGTGAGACGCCCCACGCGCTGAACGCTTGCACGCTGCTGCACCGCCTGGCCAGAGCCGTGGTGCGAGAGGGCAGGGGCCTGTCAGAGCGAGCCCGTTTGCTTCGCAACCTGGCAGAGGCTTCAGTGAAGTCATGAAGTCATGGCTAGGCTTGACTCGCCTGGTCGCCAAGTGATGCCAAGGCAGCCTTGACTCTTTTCAACGGCTGTTGGAGAGAATTTCACGACTGGTTCCCGACTTGAACAACATGGAGTTGACCAACTGCCTCTGGGCCTTGGCCACCTTGGAAGCAACGGATGCAGCCGAGACGGCGCTTCTTACGCAGCTTGCTGCTCCATGGCGGCACTCATGTCCAGATCTTAGACAAGCTCGAGGTAGGCTGCAGAGTGCTCTTCTGCTCAAGAAACCGAGGCGGGAGCTGCCAAGTACTTGGACAGCTTTGAGCCTCGGAACTTGGCATTGTCTGCATGGGCTCTCGCCAAGATCGGATATGTGGACAGGGCCTGGTGTCGTCTTTGGGCGGAAGAGGTGAGCCGGAAGCTCGCCACCTTCGAGACGCGGGATATGACCAATGTGATCTGGGCTTTTGCCACTGTTCACTGGCGTGACGAGCGCTTCTTGACAAGGTTCTGCAAGGCAAGGCGTGGGCTCAAAGTACAGTGTAGAGGGGGAAGTCGCAAGGGCTGTGCTGTGAGTCGCGCACAGCCGTGCATCCCCTGATCTAATATTGGAGGAAGTTGAACTCAAAGCAGAGTACTACACTCCTCAAGATGTGGGAAACACACTCTGGGCGCTGGCCACTCTTTCATGGAGGAGTGATGCCGCACTGGCAGCCATAAGCAAACGTTGCTTTGACACCGCCAGCACCTTTGACCAGCAGAACCTGTCGATATCACTGTGGAGTTACGCAACTTTGGGCTACAAGACAATGTGGCTTGATAGCAGAATCAAGGCAACATAAGTCAGGGCATGTATATACAATTTGAACCGGGGGTGGCCAGCCGAGCGGGGCTGTCTTGAGCTTCCCGGCTGCAGTTTGGCCATTCTGCACCCTCGATCTCTAGATTCTGGATCTCTCCCCAAGCATCATTCCTCTCCTTTGCCGACACGTCTCTGCTTGAAATCTTAAGCCGCATGTAGCCATTGCGACACTTGTGCCAGGAATTTGTTTCATCACATGACCCAGATCATCACCGAGCGCATCAAGACTTTTGCATCTCAGGGCATTGCAAACGTTGTCTGGGCTTTGGCCAAATTCCAGTTTCAGCAGAAATGCTTATTGATGACAATCGCAGAAGAAGCCCCGCCGCGTCTTGACGAGTTCGATCCGCAGCACCTCTCCATCCTCGCGTGGGCCTACGCGACCCTGGAGTTCCCGAACCGGCCTCTTCTCTCCGCGCTCTGCCAGGCAGCAGTGCGGAAGATGGACATCTTCAATGCACAGCACATGGCCAACATGACTTGGGCCATGGCGACTCTGGCACACAAGGTCTCTCATGCTAGGGCCGGGGCTGCTGTAGGGCTGCGCAGTTGGGTGATTTTGCGCCGTGCGCGTCTGCCTGACAGGATGAGCGATACTTGCAAGTTCTGGCCTCCAAGGCCATGGAGCAGGCAGGGAGAGCAGGAGAGAACGGGAGTCAACATGGAGAAAGGCTACACACGACTTAGTACAGTACGACTTACTCCTAGCCATGTGCCTCGGTGCTGGAAGGTCGCGAGCTTCAATCCCCAGGAGTGCTCGAACTTGGTTTGGGCGTTTGCATTGCTTACGTTCCGACACGACCCACTCCTGCAGGCTGGGGTGTTTTGTTGCTGTCGAAAACACCTCAGCAGCAGCAGTGGCGCACTTGTGCTTATTGTGTAAGACCGGAACTGATGAAGTGGCCTGAGCATGGGGCATAGAACAAGCGCATGGGGTGAACTCAGGCCCTCAGCATTCGCTCCCAACAAATCGTGTCTGCCCCTTGACTAGCATAGCCCCATATTTTTGCTAAGAAAGACTTCTAAATGTAGAAGAGAGGAATCTGCATGGCGATGCATCCGAGGATTTCATTCCCCAGAACTTGGGCAACACAGCCTGGGCCTACAACCGTCTAGGATACCGGGACGAGAAGTTGATGGAGTGTCTGGTGAACGAAGCAGCTGGAAGACTCCACGAGTGCGCCGGGCAAGAAATTCTTGACCTCATTGAGTCCATATCAACCGGCGGATATGAGGATGCTGTGCAAGGGCCCCAGTGGAGTTCACTCGTATCTTGGGCTGGTCAGAAGTACGAGTCCGTGCAGAGGTTTGTGCAAGTGTCCAGCGATATGCCACTCGGCCTTCGCAAACTCTCAGACTTTGATCGGGCATTAGCCGTCCAAGACTATCGGGACCACATGGCAAGCTTCAGCTTGGTTGGCCTGGGGTTTACATACACATCCAAGCTACTTCGCGAGATGGGTGTCGTTTTGCTGGAAGGCCCTCAGCGTGAGAGTTGGCAGAATGCATCACAAGTGGCCGCAGCTCGGATAACTGGGACGGGCAATGAATCCGATGCGACTAAGAACACTGAAGCACAGGAAGGGTTGAAAGTTTGCCGTACAGTCTGCGTTTATCGCTATTCCCTCCGGTCCGTGACCGGGCAGACCAGTTCGGCGGAGCCGACTGCAGTGACCAGCGGGCCCGCTTCCGAAGCTTTTGAACTGGGGCTTTTCGCGGCAGTCTTGCGGCATCCACGAGGGGGAGATGGTGAGTTTCAAGCGCTTCAGGCATGTGCACGTCGATGTTTGGACTTGGGCTGTAATCCCATCGGACCACCTCCTTTGGATGGCTCTGCCATCGAGGGCGAGCTCTGGCTCCATGTCTCCGAGGTTCCATGTCTTTCTTGCGTTGGTGCTATGGCGCAGTTTAGGAAGCTCTTCCCAGACATCAAGATCCACATTGCTTTCAACCTGGGGCGTCAGCCATCACAAGATGCTACCTCGTCAGCGTCCTTCCAGGACAGAGATGCACCTGGCAGATTCACGCGTACATAGCCCTCTATAGTGGCAGATGGCCCTTGGCTAGGGCAGCAGCTCTATGCCGGCACATCGTCCTGCTCGCAGCTTCAAGTTCCTCAGAACGAAGCCTTACCAGGCCGCCGGCGACGCGGACGTTCGCCACCGGTGTGACCCATCCCCCGAGACCCCGAGAAGCCTGGCAGTCCTAGCGCAACGAGAACGCCCGATGACGGCTCCGACGCCGTCACCACTGTCCGCTCGGAGAAAAGATGCATTTGAAGCCTCTGCCTCTGGGGATTGCCTGTGGTCTGCTCCAAAGGCTCCACTTAACAGCATTGCCATGACATACTACCAGCAATGGAAAAGCCATGCAGGACAGCACTGCCAAAGCTGGTGAAAAGCTTCTCAGAGTCATATTTGAGTCATTTGCAAAGCGCGTTTTGCCTGCTTGGCATCTTAGGTACCAGCCCCTGGAAAGAGCCCCGGCTGCACGCAGCCACAGACCCCGTTTGCCTTGACCCTCCATGTTAATTTTCTAAGACGCTTGTCAAAACGTGGTGACATGGTCCACCAGAGATTGTCCAGCGGCAGCTTTAGTTTTCGCAGATAGCCGAGGTGTGCTAAGATTCGGACCTGGTGAGAACATGAAGAGCTTCGACATCGGGCTGAGACTCGATCAAAACAAGACGTGTTGACTTTGAAAGCCTCGAGAAGTGTCATCTACTTTGGCCAAGGATCGACGATGACAATTTCGACACAACCTTGGACTTCAAATGCATCCTTAGCGACCCAGAGGGTTGCACCGTTCAGCCGGACCAGACCCTGGGCTTGAGGCTGGAAACGGCCGCGAACGACGCATGTCCAAGACTTGATGTCCCATGTTGCGTGTCCAAGGAGCATTTGCCAAGTTCTCATTTTCGACAACGATTTGTTTCCCTCCAGTGCAGCTTGCCTAAAGCCTGCACTGCACCATGTCGCAAGCGTCCGTTCAGGATCCTTCAGGCATGTTCCGGAAAGTATAGGGCTGAGTAGAGTAGACTGCCGTCCCTGTGTTGTTGAAACTTTGTTTGCTCTTTGCAGCCGTTCATGGTATGCAGGAGTTTCGAGAAGAACTTCGAGATATGAAAACTGTTCAAGAGGAAGCTTGGCCAGCAAAAGAGCACTTCTCTTCGTTAGCTTCGTTTCGTCTCGATGCACAGACAGAGTGTGCAGCCACTGCTGCATGTTTAGACAAACGCATCCGCGGTACACTTCTGCTTCCCGACCATCGCGGCAGGACAGTGTAATAGGAAGAGTAAGTAGCCGCTGCCGCCTGGGTTAGTGAAGTTGGTCAAGCCACAAGTGGGGCGAGGCCGCTGAAACAAGACTCGAAGAAGTAACTAGGCCTCTTCGTGAAACGGGTAGTGCCAGTGATACTGTAGCTTCAAGCCGGATGGTATGCTGCCTCACGTATTGGGACCATCTTGCCTGAGGAAGATCTGCATCAGATCGGATTCCGATTGCTGTGGGCCTTCATTCTTTTCACTTTTCGACACGTGCCCACCATATGGTGGAAATCCATTGTGGCCGTTTTCCTTGCCCAGCTGCTGGGACGCACAATCCCCCGCGGCTGCATGCGCACTCTTTGAAGGAGTGCCTGCCATGCGCATCAGGCTGGGCAATGCCTATTATTTGATGACCATCTACCTCAAGGCATGCAGTGTCGGCACGCAGAAATCCTCCAAGAGCGCTGGGCTCGCCAGGTCTATTTGGTCGACGTTTGCTTGAATGAAGCTTGGCAGCCACATTACACCTGTGCATTTTTGATGGAAAGCCTTTGAAAAAGAGGGCAAGCCTATGATGTTCCCACCCAGGTCAAGGACGAAGCGACTCTGGAGAGCCACTGTGCAGCTTAGAGCCGCGGAGTTTCGGAAAACCCTGAGATGTAAGGTGTATGAGCCGAGAGATTCAGAGCTTCAGAAAGAGAGAGAGAGAGAGAGAGAGAGAGAGAGAGAGCCGAGGACTTCTTGTCCCAGGAAGCCGTGGTCTTACCGCGGCCGTCCTCGGCCTTGCTTGGCTTCGCGTCTGAGATTTCAGTTAAGATCCGCTGTAATGCGAGTTCACGTCACGGAAGCTCAGGGTTCTCCCAAACTTCATCCTAGCAGCTTGGCGAAGCAAGTTTGACCCATGCACCGACACCTTGAATCCTCATTGGCTCTTGTTTCGGGGTCGTCTTGCCAGGTAGCTGCAGACCACTTTGAAATGTCTGCCACGATCTCAGCGGATCCAGCTCAGAGGGCATTGAAACGCCGTACGACTAGCAAAAACTCAATGCGCAGGTTCTGGAAATGGGCTTCCACATTCGTCAGCACCTGCGTGTAAATCTCTTTCGCTGGGGCCCAAGCCGAAAACGGGATGTCTTCTTGCTGTGGTATCATTATGTATTCTGTGCCCGCGATGCTCGCTGGACGAGGCAAGTACTTGAACTATACTCGAGAGTCCAGGCAGCGGGTTGTTTGCGAGGTGTTTCTGCGGTGAAAGGTGTCACAACGGGTGTTGAGCAGAAGTCGCTGTGCGGAGTCGAAGGCTGCGAGTTCCTATTCAAGATCTCAAGACGAGCATGATGGAGGATTGACCCCAATGCAATTCGTGTGCCCACTGCCGTTCTTCAGACATCCTATGTGGCAGAGGACATACCGACTTTAGCTAGAGACGGCTACCTCATTACGTTCGAGATCTTGAAGAAGGTCATGAAGGCGCATTCGAAGATCTCAGAGGAAAGCTTACATCGACGAGTGCCAGTGAAACTCTGTCTGCGGCTCGTTCTCCAATCTGCTTGTTGACAGGTCTTTGTTGTGGGCTACTGGCTGCTGAAGAAGCACCCTCGCTCTGGCCTTCCCCTGGCAGTCTACCCCACGCTGATGTGACTTCTTGGCATGCAGTCAAACTACAAGTGCAAATGTCCAGCTTCCCGGACATTGAGGCTACTCTGGCTCGGCTCACGCTACAAGCGAAGGCCAAAGACATGGCTTCCCTCACTGCGAAATGCTTGTGGCCCTTCCTTCATGTGGACTTCAAGAGAGGTGCAGAGTAAATCTTGCAGCTGAGTGAAGGCTGTGGCTTCTAAAGAAGACCGGAGACGGAGGCAGTGATACACAAGGCACCGAGCATCTGACAATCGTTCGATTGCAGTTGCAAGCTGCGAACGCATGCGCCATGCTCCTGCGATTTGTGGTATGAGCGCCATTGTTCGGAGTTGTTGTGATCTTCTCTTTATCACCACTTTCACGATTCTGGTGGATCGAGGTTGGCTGCTGCATGCAGATGCGTCATACGAGCCATGGCCGCCAGCTTTGTGCAGAGCAAGACGACATCACCCGAAAGGGAAAGTCTCTGCAACATGTCAGATCTAGGGGTAAGGGTCGAATCTCAGGATCTGGTGAATGACTATGGAAATCGATTCTTGCTGCAAGCCATTTCATCGTGGACCTGAGCTTGCCTATTCCTCCGTTGACAGTGACCCAGGAAATGCAATTGTGGGAAAATTCCAGAAGGTGTTGCAAGATCAGCGCAAACTGGTGATGGCGCTGAAGTCCTTTTCCTTCTGGACCCTTGAGCTGCAGCGTCGCACTAAAGAGTGGGCACATGAGGGCAGTCATGTCTCGGTACCACCATACCTGCGATCGAAACCCATTAGCCATTAGGGCCATTGCTATCTGCAGCCACGCTGGTAAGCCAATGTCCCGCAGCACAGACAGTTCCAGGAGCGGCATAGTAATTCCATGGATCACCATCATCGCAACCGGCTTCTACATCGCTGCGGCAGGAAAGCTCGTGACTGAAGGCCTGTCTCACGAGCTGCCTATGACGTGGTTCTTGATGCAAGCTTTTGTCTTAAAGACCATAGCATGCGCTTGCCAGATTTTTCGAGGTGAACTGTCCATGGGATCTTTCTTGGCAACGATCACCTTATACAAAGACGCATGTCTGCGTGTTTGTAAACACCGCATGGATCATTCTGCCATTTTTGTTGCTTCTGGTCCTTGCTTGGCTGGGTGCTTCACGAGAGTCGCAGCTTGCCGTGCATCGAGCGCATCCTTCTGCTGAGGATCTGGGTGACCGATTCGATGGGAGACCTGACAGCATGGGCAGTGCCAGATTGTTCAATGCCTTGGGTCTACCATTCCAGGCTCCAGGCTTTCTTACAACCGTTGTCCGTGGCTTCCTTGAGAATCCTTTTGACGACTGGGTGTCCTGCCCATCTACGTATCGAACCCTTCAACTGCGAATGAATCTGCACACAAATCTATTGGCCGGCTATTGCCGGCTACTCGGCATCGAGCTCTGTCAGTTCATGTGCAGTTGCGCTTTGTGAGTCCGTCATTGCATGGGGCCATGAGTCCAAGTTGCGCTAGAACTTACCTGTCTGGATTGCCATTCCCCCCCCTTACTCCTACGCTTTGGCAGCGGTTTGCTGCGCACGGGGTTTAGCCTCGCAGTTGTGCTCATTTATGCGTGCAAGCTGCCCGAATACCTGCGGCGCGCAGAAACAGTAAGCATTCCGAAATGTAGTGAAGGGCACGGTGTTTCGCTATTGTTGGTCTAAATGCAGGTGATGCTGTGAGACTACACCTCATGGGACTGAACCCCACCGCTCGAGCTTGCGGGCAAATCTGGACGCCTTTCTTGGCGGTCAGTTGTGCTGGTCTCGACAGGGGACCCAGCACTCAGAGGAATTAGATTCAGTCTTCCACAAACGAAACTGGCTTGCGCACGCCTAGAACCAAATACGAGGTCACATGCTTTGCAGCATTTTTTGCGCACTTTTTTTAGCCCTGGAGAGCAAGTCTCCTCTTCAGAGCCACAGTGCCTGAGATCGTTGGCCCAGAGACGAGGCCTTGTTGATCTGATTGTTTGCACGAGGATCTATGCCGACTTTGAGGCCTTGTCTGAAGTCATAGATCCATTGTCGGCAGCTTGTGCTGCACGTGGAGCTTTGTTAGTTTGTTAGCCACACGTCGGTTGTAGCACCGAACGCTGCCTCAAGCTGAGGTCCTTACTGTGCAGTTCAACCTGGAAACAGATTTGCCGCAGCGAATGGAAGCACACGAAGCACACGAGCAGAGACTCCATAGCACTCAGCAGGGCGGGGCATGCTTTGCCGCTTTCCACCAGTTTGGACCTGAAGTTCAAGGTGCAGTCCTCAAATAGATGGTGCATTCCAAGAGTACATGGCCGAGGTACCTTGCGCGACGCCTGTCCGAACTTCCACTTACTTCTGCTTCTCTGTCGGAAAGTGCTTACGAGACTTTTCCGCAGTAATAGCAAGTATCGGGTACCTGCTTGTTAACGTTGTTCTGCATGCTCGTGCGTGTAGCTGTGCCTTGTGACCTTGTGAGGACACAGTGCCCATCTTCCTTACAGATGCTTCCAGCTCAGCGGGGGATGTGACGAGAATTGGAGTCTGGATAATTAGATGCCCTCTCCGCCCTCTCCTTGACTTGAGATTTAAGGTGGTGATCCGCAAAATAGAGCCGCCAACACCCGGAGTCCTGGATCCGCAGAGGCTGCGGTGACCAAAATGACAAACGCACCTGCGGGGCAGAATCTGATCGATACCATCTCAGCAAAATCCGTCGAAGATCGCGGGAGAAGCAAGCCCTCGCCCGCGTACATGTCTGCAGAGGCCAGATGGAGACCTGGTGGAATACCCCACTGCTCCAAGTGCCACGGCTGCAGCAGCACCGCTTCTTGCAGCCAAGACAGGCTGAGCTAAGGACTCAGCGAGCCTTTGTCAGCCTGTGTGGAGCAAGGCAGCCGGCGGCTCAGACGAAACCAAGTAAGAGATGTAAGAGGAATCGGAGTCGAAGTCGAAGCAGTGAGGTTTGATCTGCTTGACGGGGCCGGCCTCCTGTGGAAAGGCCAGCCTCCTCTCCCTGATCACAAAGGATTGCCCCTTGGCCTCCATGACTTTAGAGGGACGAGGGAACGAAGGGAACTGCACGACATTTTGGACCTCTTCGTTTGGACCGTGTTTGAGCCTCAGGTCTTCCTGCATCAGGCGAGATCGGAATACCTCCTCATTTACGAATTGTCCGGGTTTCTCGGGAGCCTTCCTTCGTGAAGTCCATGGGCCTGCTCGAGCCCCAGAATCCCCAGATGCCAAATCCGAGTGGACTGCTTGAGTGAAATATCGTCGCCTTTGTTCCTCGCATGAATCTGAACCGAAGCCATTCTCCGTTGTCCGTACAACCGTCCAACCTGCGGATTGACAGCGGCGCATGCTGCCTTGGAGCCAGAGGGGCATCTGAGCGCCCCGGCTCTTTGCCCAGGTATGCCAACTTGGTGCCACAGCCTCATGGGGTCAGTGCAGGTGTCAGCGATCGTGAACAGACCCCTGATTTAGCATGTCAATCTCCGGGCGAGGTTCGGCGTCCTGTCTTCGGAGGGCGGTCACACCTATACAAACCATGACAGGGTGCTTGGCTAAGTTGCTTATTCTAAGGTTCGGAACCAGTTGTCGACGATTGAGAGCACTCGTGTTGAGAGACGAGGTCGGCAACATTCTGCGGCGCCTCTCCTTGCATCATTCCTGGATCTTCCACGCAGTGATGCAGGCAAAATCGAGACCTGTCGAAGTTTAGCTACCTGACAACACCTTCATATGAACATATACTTGGCTGATCACGGCTGCTTCAGCGAAGCTGCACACACGGCAGGACTGTCTCCGAGAAGAAGAGGAGCTGAGTAGCTCTCTCAGTTCTCTCGGGTTTCCGCACCGCGGTGTGGGGCTCTGAGCCACAGTTCATTCCGCCCATGCCCAGGTTCGGAGCACCACGAGCACGCGGACGAGGAGGACATCTTCCAGGCCCTCTTGCCGCATGCCTTCAGAGGGCGTTCTACCGCCAGCGCCAGACGGCCGTCGGCCGAGCCCACTTGCAGGAGATGGAAAGATGCATGAGGGAGCACGAGGAGCAAGTCACGGCACCGCTCTCAACATTTGTCGTGAATGCAGTCTCGGGGCACGCGCACCTTCAAGGCTCAGGCTTCAACTCTTGAGCTGTCGGAGGTCGAATCAGAGCAGGCTCGAGACGAGAGATGATCCCTCCTTTTCCGCCGTTCACCAGCAGTGCCCCACCCTGTCCGAGGACCACCTTCGGTACTGGTACGATTGCATGAGCCGGAGTGAAGCAAAGCGCCTACACTTGGCGAGGGCATTTATTGCCAGCCCAGAGGTGGCTGCGCAGTTTAAGCGCAACTGAAATGGACACGGGTGATAAACCCCCGATGGTGGCGAGCCCAGTGGAATTGTTTGCAGGTGCTAATCATGCACGCGCCGTTCGACGATCTGGATGAGGGATTGGCGCAGGATGGTGACTTTGTATACAATGTCTTCATAGCTTGTGCAACATCTTTCCTTCGGTCATTCGGAACTCGGACGTCGGAATCGCAAGTTCCAAGCTGCATACCTGGAGGACGTGCTCAAGCTGATGAGGGACTTCGTGGATGAGCGAGGCATAGCTTTGTCCAGACTTCGTGGCTGCCTGACCATAAGTTTAGGGTTATTTACTCTTGGCGTCTCGCTCACTTGTGTTGCGGGCAGGGGTTGCCCTGGACCCTGCCACCAAGCACTGCCGCCGGAAACGGAGCGTGTCTTTTGGATGCACGCATGTATCACTGGAAGTACGGGGGAGTAAATTGAAGTGTCCCAGAACCCGTCCTTCTGCAGAAGATGTTAGAGGTCGCAGTTTGTCAGTCTCAGGTTCTTCTCTGCGAAGGATACAGCCATGTGACTTGGTTGCAGACGCTCCCCGTGTCGTGTCGTGTCGTGTCGTGAGGAAAGGCATCATTCGCATCGTGGAGAGGCTGTATGTGTTTGAGAACATGCGCCCTTCAAACATGCCCAGACCGAACACAGCAAGCAAGCTAACATGTCAACAGCCACGAAGTGCAGAATCCGCCGCTCCTCCGGATCGAGTGCCGTCCCAGAAAAAGCTTCAGTATCTGAATCCACGCAGAGCAGGCTTTGCAATGCGGAAGGCTGTGGCACAGAGAACCCAAAGCACGACCAATTGCTGACAAGAGCTGAACAAAATTCGTGTCAGAATATTAAGCGGGTTTTGTAGTCCTGGCTGTGCCGGCACACCAGGTGAGGAAATCCGCCCGCATGGCACGTCGTATCGTCGTAGAAGGAAATCCATCGCGCAGGACCAGAACACACCCTTTCATGATGGTGGTCTGTCAGAAATAGTTGTCAGCGTTTATGCACGCACACGCATTGACTGCTTCGTGTCCCTGTGGCCCAAGTCTTTCCCATATCATCCAGCCCATAACCTTTAGCTCTCTCCGGCTGTTGATCTGGCACCGAGGTGCAGGCAAGTGGCGGATTTCACGTGCACTCTAGGCAAGCTGTCATCGACCTGGTCCGACTAAAGACTCGGAAAGGGTGCACCTCGGCAGGTCACGACACCGTTTCCCTCAAGCTAGAACCCAAGCATGGCGAGTCCGATGGCGGCAGCCATAGCCTTAATCGGCTTCTGGCTTCTGGGCGTGCTCACTCTTCCTGTCAGTGGCACGAGAGTCAGACCCTGCAGGCCCCGGCTGGCTCTGGACATGCGGCCAGGGTGGTTGAGAGCTCAAGGCGAAGTCGCTCGACGTGTCTCTAATCACATGAGTTGAATCATCCATCGGATTCCGACGGTATTTAACGATTATTAACGCTGCCAGCATATACCGATCAATCTACCCGCATAGAACCTACAGGGCCTCAACAGGGCTTTGTAAGTCGAACAAATTAAAAGCAGATGTTCGGGCCGCTACCTGGCATGTCGTGCCAGGCTGTTTCACGAAAGGGCTCGATCCACGTGTCCGAGATAAAGTCAAAACAAAACTTGCGTAGTCTTGCGCCTGAATTTGCTGCAAAGCGTGTGGAAGGCCAACGCACTGACATCGCGATCCGTATGTGGCTGCTGCAGTCAGGCTCAATCCGCCATGCCAGTGATGGCTGGAGCAAGCTGAGGGCTGAGGTGGAGGATTCGCGGACACGCCGCAGCCATGTCGTCGAAACGGACGCATCAGCCATGGGAGGAGAAGCGCCAGCAGACAGAGAGGCTCGTGAACCGATGCATTGAGGCACGGCGGGAGGGCACCGCCAACGCCACACCGGAGCCACCGGAGGCAGCAACAGCAGGCGAAGGGGCCGAGGCAGAGACGCTCGACCAGACCCAGCCTACCAAGGCTGAAATGGCTTACACCTTCGAAGCTCGGAGGCAGTTCTTGCAGGTCATGGCCAAGCAACAGAGAGCTTCAGACGAACGGAAGTTCTTTGCAAAGAGGGGTTCGGGTGTGCCAAGTTGTCGCGTCGGCCCAACTTCTTTGAGCGCGCCGAGTGGGCTCCGGGGCCATTTTCACAACAGTGTTGGGGTGAAGTCGGCCTACGGCAGTCACCGCTGGCCACAGTCTTTGGACGTCAAGTGGGATGGCTCACATATCGACCACACCAGGGCAGAAGAGCTAAAGCCAAACCCGAAGATGTCGAAGATGAATGCCGCGACCCGTGCGAATCAGTTCAGCTGCTATTTCGGTTCTTACGATGGCTTTGATGCCAAACGTTCTGCTGTAGCGCAGAACAGGGATGCGAGCCCCTACAAGGATCCCGCCAATCCTGAATTCCGGGAAGACATTCCGCAGCGTCACGGCAAGTTCGGCCGCCGAGCCTTCAACACGCAAGTGGGATTCCGCCATTATGAGAATCCATATGGTATCAGTGAAATTGACAACAAGCCAATGGAAGACTTCCTGCGCGAGCAGGACCGAGTTGAGGAGTTTCTCGATCGATCTTTGCCTCCACGCCAGACTCAGCACTTCAAGCAATACATGCCCAGGGCTGAGGCACCTCAAAAGTTCGAAGACATGAGCTCCCGACAACGGATGAACACCTGCATCGACGGTGGCCAGAAGACGAGCAAATTAGGATATGGTCAGATGCGCTTCTCCGACGACAAGGACTTTAAGCTTTTTGCACGACCGTTAAACACTAGTCAGATGGATCGGGCCGTTCCGATGTCGTGATTGCACCTAGAGGGGGGGGCTGCCAAGCAGCACTACCAGAACTGCAAGGCGAGTAAAGTCAGATTACTGTGTCCGCACCGTCTCACCCAACAGAGGACCGCCTGCCAAAATGGCAGTGTGCTGCAAAAACCCAGATTCGATGAGGTCTGTCTGGCAGGGTTTTCAAGCTTCAGCGCTGCCATGTCGTTGCCTGCCAAAGTGGGCTTTTGGGAACGTCAAGGCATCTCACAGCTTTGCGCAGGTGCTTGCTTACAGTACCAGGTTGTAGCGGGCCGGCCTGCGAAGAACGCGCCGGTTGCAGATACTTGTGGTGCTGTTCAGAAGTGTTGAAGCTCAGTTCATCATAACTTCGAGACACTGCATAACATTCCACAGCCCGCTTCTTTGTTCAGACTCATATACTGTCATGGACTTATACCCCTTGCCTTATGTTCCGGTAGCGTTTCACTTGCTCTGGTTGCCGGGCAAAGACCGGCAGATGCATGGCAGATGTTTGCCATGGCTCCGGATTGCTCGTCAGTGATATAGCCCTCGAGTTCGGACACGATGCATTCGAGGAGAGTCACTGCGCATTTGTGCTTCATCCAGCCTCTAGCATCCTCTAGTCTAGCAACTGCAGGACAATGACGTGGGCATAAGGCTGTGCTTGACCAATGCTGCCAATGCTTGTTCATTCGCGAGCGGAACTCGCTGGCCTGTGGACAGACTGCGCTTTCGGGGCAAGGTTCACGCCGTCCTTCGCAGCAAACCTGCGAGAGACGGTGGAGAAGCTTCAGAATTGTCAGCCTGGCGGTGCTCTCCTTTTGGAAGGCAAGGCATCGGAGTCGCTTCTCTCTGGGGCTGTTCTGCGCGTGGCTCAGGTCATACACCAGGCCTCCCGGCGGATAACAACCCAATGCGCTGCAGCATTGGTGAGGAGCTGGGCGTGTGAAGAATCGAGTTGGAAAGAAAGATCACCGGATAAGTACCGTTGGCGCATGCACAATCATCGTGTCTACCTGCTTCTCTTTCTCTCTCTCTCTCTCCCTCTCTTTCTCTCTCTCTCTCTCTCTTTCTCTCCTTCTCTTTGTCGTAGCGTCCCTTATGCGACACGCGTCTAACGACCGGCTAGATCAAGAATGTGTGGTAGCGACCGATTTCGAGAAAATCTGGGATGCGGGCTCCTTCTGTATGAGATAGCCACTCGCACAGTATTTGCATGCGTGAGGAGGCTGCGACTCTGACCCTTGGCACACATCTGACCATATTAATATACTCAAAAACAGGGTCTAAACTCGAGGTTGCGCGATCACCTGGAGCGGGAGGGCGTGCGCCGTCCCATTCGCTGCATTGGCTATGGAAGTGCAGAGGGCCTTGGCCTCCGCGTGCGTGTGCGCCTGGAGGTGCATGGCCGAGACATGGAATTGGAAGTCTTTGCCGTCACAACTGCTTTGAGCTTCGCCTGTCCAGGGAACGGAAACCCCAGACACACAAGCTCCTCCGACGCCGGCAAATGCGACGAGTGCAATTCAGGATGCACATGCAGCCTCCTTTTCAATGTTTGGACCATGACCCTGCCTGATGGTGACTCTGAACCCATGCATCATGAAGTAGACAGGATACTCTCCGGCAGATACGCCATGAAATCCACCAGCTGTCCTGCACGATGCTCAGCATTTGTCCATGTTTTGCGTCTCGGGATGTGGGGAAGTGTCCGCACTGCAGCCCAGACAGGTTCCATGCCATTGACATTCAAATCGAATTCGTCGGATTTGTCACAAGAAGGGACATGCTTTGTACTCAAGACCGCTTCTTGGCCAGTTCAGACCGCTGGATGCTACCACTTTTCGTGTTCGGAAACTCGGAAACGACGTGGATTCAACCGCAAGGCCAAGCTCGCTCGTTCACATCCCGAGCTGACCATCCAGTGCTCAGGCCAGTCTTAAGAAAGCATGGGGACCTAAATAGTTTCGGCTGGATGTGAGGCCTGTTAGCGCAGGCTTCGCCAAGGGACTTCCGGAGGAAGACAACCAAGCAAAGCGCGAGCTTTCAAAGCTCCGAGCGGATGCCGTAGCGAAGACGCTGCAGAAGCATGGTGCTGGGTCCTCGGGATTCCGGGGGGTCATTGTGTCCGGATGCTGCCAAATTCGGCATTGCAGAAGGGTCGTGAGGATTTTGATCATTATCGACTACAATCGAGGCTAGAAGCTCCGAGCACAGATCCCCCCCATTGCAGTGGCATGTTGCACGACCATTTCCACGGATCCTGGCAAGGTCCGCAACAAGATTCTCAGCTACGGTTTCGGTTCGGCGCTGGGCTCCGGGCTTTGTGCCAGTGTGGACTTCCTTGCACCCGACGACGATGCAGAAGGAAACGAATTTCGAGTCTTTGCGGCAGCCATCGGCAGCCTGGCAGCTTCTGAGCGATCTAGGTGAGCTAAGGGTCTATCCCCAATGCCGAGCTCGTCACCGAAGAGCAGGAAGGTGCGGTAGTGGACGCTCTGCTGAAGGAGCCACCGAGCCTCAAGCTCATAGCAGGAAGCATGAGCTGCCCATTGCATGGACAGCTGCGGTTTGTGATCCAAACAAGAGGAAAAGGGACCGGCGGCTGGCAGGAGCTTCTGCTGCAATTCTCCTTCGAGCCGAACGGTGTAAGGTGCTTTTGCATGCATGGTCCGGGCAGTGCCTTAGGACGAGACTTGAGAGAGAGAGGGAGAGACAGAGAGGCCGTTTCCCTTGCTTTCGCATTTACCCTAAAGCCGTCCACCCCACTGCAAACACGGCAAAGGAGTGTTTATTACCGAAAGAGAGGTAGAGGGAGAGGATGACTGGCTGAGTGCCACGATGTCTGAGGATCTCGGCTTCCCCTTTGCTGCGCATGGTAGCACTGGTCCTGAAGTCTTTCCCTTCCTGGATTATCAGGCCCGAGGCGAAGACAATGCATGCGGGACCTCGAAGAGACCGCGACAGGTGCGAAGGTCATGCGAAGGGCTTGCCGAAGGAGAACAGCCTAGAGAAGAAGCAGCTGCCACTGGCCAAGCGTCGCAAGCTGGCAGGGCTGCTCGGGATGGGTCTTGACTGAGGTCCTTGGCTCGATCGGAAAATGTTCGGAAAGCTCTGCAGGACCCTAGTGCATGCAGATTCTTGCGTTGTCCTGTCATGGACATGACCAGCTTTTTGTTCAGGAACTTGGAGTGCGCAACCCGATTCACTGCTTCGGCTATGGCTCTGAGATGGGCATAGGGAAAGCCGTCCGAATGTATGCTCTGGAGCGACAAGGCTTTCACAACAACAGTTCCCGACGATGGCTTTGTTTCTTTGCCGTCTTCGTTCTGTGCCGAGTCTTCAGGTGCACTGCGTATTCCGGAGCTCACAGACATGACTGCAGACGACAGGCTGGGGGACCGACTTTGCAGTAAGTACGTTGCTAGCTCAAATTTCAATCATAACTCAGCTCTGGCCCCAATCTCCTGAGCCGTATGTCAGAATCCCAATCCTATCTTGAATGATTGGCATCTTCCAGGAAGCATCCGGCCCATACTGCACGTTTCGTTTCGGACAACATGCAAATGTAACATCTCGGCATGCAAGAAGCAGTGAGTGCAAACATCCCGATGCCAGTGTTCCCGCACCTGGCCAGAAGTTCATCCTAGTCTTTGCAGAGACTGATTCAAGAGTACAGCCAGAGTCAAGAGTGCCAGAAGACACCTCTGCGCCAGGGAGAAGGAGCTGAATCGCTTGCTGGAGCAAATGCTGAGCAGCAACATCGATTTCGTCCCGAACCAGACAGCCATCCCGAAGTCTGCTGGAGGCAGGACGGCTCCGGCACTACAGTGGCCCTCCGACAAACTGTAAGTTGCCTGTAAGTACAAGATAGTGCAAGTCTATGCTGGCAAGGTGTGTTATCCAGCATCGCCGACTTGCTGCGGGCTTTCCCGGATGAGATGGTGCTTGTATGTGAGGCACATGCACGGGGCTTGCCAGAGGAACACTCGGCCGCTTGTGCCGCAACGAGGGGGACAAGGGGTGCCCGGGGGGCGAGGCTTTGCAGAATAAGCAGGGGCGGGCTTTATCTGATGCCGCCGTTGTTAGGAGAGCAAGGAGAAGTTGACGAGGCGCCGAGCAGATGCTTGGGCTTGATGTACGACTATTAAACGGCATAGCGAATATGTACTTGAATGCAGACGGCTGGCATTTATTGCTACTAGTTGCAGATCCAAGGAGCTTTGGTGCCAAGAACTTCGATCTCGCGGGGTCCTTCAAGATTTGCAATGCCGTGGAGCTGGATGTGCAGAAGGGCTGGGGCCATGCATTCGCATGTGGGTGACCTCACAGGCTCAGGGCATGGCGACAGAAATCCGCAGTGATCTGCGCTTCCGTGAAGGCTCCGGTCGAGTCTCCAGCGGTGAGCGACCAGGCTGATTTGTGCAAATTCCGAGGTGGTTCACGTGTCCAGACTTCATGTAGCGGCTCGGCAGGAAGACCCTCGGACTAGGGTCAATGTGCTGTTGGCCGCCGCTCTCGAGAAGGCACATGCGAAACTCTGGGGCCAGAGGCCAGAGTTGCAGCTTCAGTGACAGGATGGGGCCGTCAAGTTCGCAACGAACTCTTATCAGGCCACTCCCGCTCCCAGTCTTGACAAAGCAGCCGTTGCGCTTTGTCCCAGGTTCCAGCCGCCGCAGCCCGTTACCCAGACATCCAGACACGACGTGGAGAGCGCGATATCTTGCATCGTGGCGGACATGCATCACAGCTTGGCTAAGGCAGGGGTGATCAAAGCACTAGCAGCAATCCCAGCTGGCTACAGCTTACTGTGAGCATCGATAGCATCGCTTGAGTCATAGACTCATCGCAAGTTATCGCAGTGTAAGGCAACTGTCCTTGCGACCTGCCCGCAGTGTCCCATCTGTGTGGAGGGCCATGCCAAAGGCATCCCGCCTGATTCGATGTTGATTGCACACTTCGGACGCGCAGCCCATGCTTTCTGGAGCAGAGGCCAGCCAGGAGAGAATAGTGAAGCGAAGCAGCGACTGCAAGCGGCTCAAGCTACTCACTTTGTCCAGTGCATGGTTAATCCTTTTTAAATCGCCGATCCAGGTCACGAATGCGTGCAGAGGCTCTGAAAGTGGAACTGAGAAAGGCTTCACAACGTCTTCTGCACGTGAGCCTTCGAAACCTTGCACATGGAGCCATGCTGCGCTCAGGCTGGAGTTTCGAACTCCATCCGCTGCATTGGCCGAGGCCGTGTTGTCAGAGACACTCAATGCAAGCTGCCGTGCTCCTGGGCAGGAAGTGATGGTGGACTGGGCACTTGCTTTCAGGTTGCCGGATGCCAAGAAGCGATCGGCCTTCCTGGAGAATGCGATATCTTCGTGGGGTTTCGGAGTCAGGTGGTGGACGAAGGCCAGACAAGCCTCGAGGAGACGGAGGCCTTTTCCCCTGCAGAAAAGCAGAGTCGATGGTGAGTGATGGCTAGCAGTTCCCAAATTGAAGGTGGCCCTCCAGGACACGCAGCTCAGTGTGGAAGAGCGTCGCAGGCGGTGAGATGTTGGCTATCGATTTGGCTTCGTATGTTTTGAAGCGTGGGTCCGAAGCTGCGAGGCTGCTGGAAGAACGGTTGGATGCGATTCTTGATGGGGGCTTTAAATTCCAGAGGGGTGCCCAGCTTTCAAGAATCAACATGTGTGAGTTGCACGAAGAGTTCTGCGGTGAGGCCAAACACGATGGAGCTTCAGCTGGGATCAGCCATTGCGCTGTCCAAAGTGGCACAACTGCTCAAGGCACGACATGAGACATGCAGTCTACGGCAACATGCAAATGGGCCGCCAGTTGCATGGCAATTGCAAATAACAGGGTCAGTCGAGGAAACAGGCCAAGCAGTTGAGCAGATAGACGAGAAATGGCAAGACAGTTTTTCTTTACCTGCATGTCGGAAGTCACGCTCAGAGAGAAGCCACTGTGGCTCTCGGTTGTCAGGCTTTCCCGGATGTCGCAGCGGCTCGATTGCAAAGCATTAACCTTGCCTGCAAAGCAAGATTTCGATGCAGCCCGGTCGGCAAAAAGCACTGCTGCAGGTAGAAAGCGTGGGACATGCCAAAGGCCGTCCAGAGGACAACAACGATGCCAGAGTTCGGCTTTCAGAGGCTCGGGACATGCAGCGTGCGAGATCCATGGGCTTCCTGAGAAGCCTGCAAGGACCGAGCAGCAGTTGTTCGACGGGCCTTGGTGGCTGAAGGAGCTTTGGGCTCAATCCCTGCCCGAACAAATGCATGCGCAGCAGGCCTTGCGGCACCACCGCTCCTGTGTCGCGTGACAAACACGAAGCTGAGGTTGCCAATGCCATCACGTGTACAGGGGTTGGCTCCTCGCTCGGCCTAGGAACGAAGGCCGGAGCCTTCACAGCCTGGCAAGCGATTCACAGTATCAGTAACTACCGTGCTGCGAAACTCAGGTCTGTTTGCGGACAGTCCACCCAGGCTGAGTGCCATCGCCGAGGAAAAAGGGCCTCGTGTGCAGCTCTTGGTCTCACTCTGGGCGATGCATGCACTCGGCTTGCTCTGCAGCTCTGGCTCTGGCTGCCCTCCGAGCCTCCTCCCGCGCAGAGTAGGATGGCTCCAGGCATGAACCACGCAGCGTGCACACCTCATAAGAGCACCGCTGATGTGGTCCTTGACACTTGAGGTGCGTCTGAATTGCGGGAGCAGCTGGCCAGAGCCGAGATGGACAAAAAGGTGGAGAAGCTCTGCACCAGCCTAGTTCACTTGTGCTCTCTTCTTGGATCTTGCAGGACAAGCTCCAGATCCTTTGCAAACAGCAGGACTTGGCCTAAGTGAGCAGAGTGATGAAGCCGGAGCTCTCTTTGTGGCACTTTGCGGCCCAGGAGGAGCGAGCCAAGGCTGACAGAAGGCTTCGAAGGGATTTCTGTGGCATCCGCCCGGGCTCAGGCCTTGGAGACACTGAACAGCCGCAAGGAGGACCTGAAAACGCCCCGTCGGAGAGAGTCGGAGAACTTGCATGTCACTGCACTTGACGGCTGCTACGGGTCGAGATGCCACTTTTGGCGCAAGCATACAGGTGCCAAATTCAACTGTTCACAGGTGTTTATCATCCGGTCAAGCAGACACCTGGTCGTTTGTGCGCGCGAAGACGGACTTTTGACCCGGCATTCCCCATCTTAGATTCGTTTGAGGGACAATGCACAAGTCTGCCCTCGCCTGGCATGGATTTGGTGCGATTCTTCACCAAGTTCCAGATTCTTGGATGAAAGGGCTATATGTCTTCATGTGCCACAAGAATGTTGAAGCACTTGCTTCTGCTTCACTCTCTTGGAACCCGCTCGCTGCTGCCGTGCCTCAGGTGCTGGTCATGCGAATGTGGAGACTTGGAGGAACTGGGCGAACAAAAGGCAGTTGTCGAGAGCTTCTGCGCATGAGTCTTCTTGCTAAGCCGTGCTGGTACCTCGCACGTCTTCCCGTTTGCTTCTGCACTAAGTCACTAAGCCGGCAAGCTGAGCTGTGGATGTTTTCTTGGCGGACAAGGCAGTCGTTCGATTTGCGATTTTCGGAGGCGCAGGTCGCGGTCGCCCCTCTGGACTTCCGATTCCAGCGCTTTCCTGGCGCCAGGGAACGCAGCTACCTGGCGCCAATTTCTTGTGGGAGCCGCCCTCCAAAGCCTTGTGAGAGGATGTTCGCCACGCTCAGGGGCCAGCGAGAGCTCGCAGGGCCTGGCAAGCGAGCCTGCGTCGGAAAGCCAGATCCCACAGCAAAGCCCACGAGAAAAACAGCGACATGAGCTGAAACAGAAGCTTGGTTAAAAAGCTGGCTCTTGACGCCCAGATCCTGATCATCAGGAGGGTCAGAGAAGTCCGTGATATTAATGCCCACCAAGGCTAATGAGGAGGTTTGCAACTCGTGGAATGGACGGCGTGTCCATACAACTCTTCGACGAGCAACTCCTTTGCAAAGATTTCATGAAGGCTTGCGAATTTTGTCAATTTGATCCTGCACCTCTTGTAAGGTTGTCTGGCTCGACGTGCCCTGGTGTCTATCAGATCGACGACTTGTTGGAATACATCCGCCTCACGCCAGAGGATCCAGTTCTATTGCAAAGTGCGAAAACTAGATGTAGATACTGCCAAAAAGCTGTGCCTCACCGGCTCTTCGTGCAGTTTCCATGCCATAACAACTCGAAACAGGGCTGCTCTGCTGAAGGACACGGCTGACAGTGCACCATATGCCGGGCCTGAGCACAATGCCTATATCCGACAGGCACGGCAAAGACAGTGCCATTGACCGAGTGTTCAAGATCCCTAGACATCTGGCAGTTTCTGAGACGTATATGGAATCCAAAATAGATCCAGAACTTATGAAAGCCCTACCTTGTAAGGACCCTTACAAGGGAACCCCTAGTTCTAGAACCCCCCCACACTTGGAGAACCATCTTGTGCAATTGCACGGGTAGCAGTGAGGCATAAAGACCTTACCTTAGTTATCCTTAGTATGCTGACACTTTGTATATTGCTGCAGGCAGCCGTGAAACATGATGGAGTCTAGCGAAGTGTTCCGAACACTGTGGAAGGTTGTTTCGGTGTCTTCCGGCGCTGAGTGCGCTGCTCATGTGGAGCCAGGTGGGGGGGGTCAAGAAGACAAGTGTTGGGATTCGTGGTGCAGCAGCATAGAACGGTCCGGGCTTTCAAGCGAGGTGCTTGGCAGCAGCTCACAAGTGACGAGCAGGCTCGCTTGCTGGTATTGGTACCTGGCCTGAGATATGCTTCCACGACTCCCACAGGCCGGGTCGAGAGACGTCGCCTGAATTGAGGTTTACCACACCCAGCCACATGGGAGCTTGCCACCCGTGGATTGCCGAAAAGTGTGTTTCTTGGAGTCTTGGTTAAAGTCATGAGCACCTGCTGCACGGATGAGGGGCCTTGCAGAAAACTGAGGAAGATGATGAATCTACCTGCCAGATGTTTGCGATCTGCGTGAGGACTGCATCGCTAGAAAGCAGACCAGTATTGTGTCTGTCTCGCGAGGGCCAAAGGTTAGAGGCCGGGACATACAGAGACCAGGCAGGGTACAATTAAGGTTGCTCTCACCCTGCCCTCAACCGTGCTTCTCTTTCCGAAGTGCTTCTAGCCGAAGCCGAACACATGACTGAGCACGCCGTGCTTGTAGGCTGGAGCAGGTTGAACACGCAGCGATGCGCGTAGCTTCATGGCCTGCGAAATGAACATGAATGAAAACAGCTCCTGATCCGGCTTGGGCAAGGATGGGCCGGTGTCGGGTCGTTCGCACGGGCTCAAATCAACAACTCACCTAGCCGCAAAATGCCAGGGGTGAAGGAGTGTGTGCCGCAAAAAGATGAAGCTTCCAGCACGGCAGCTACTTTCTCTGCATGCAGCACGACATCAGATTGGTATCCTCACAGTTTCGATTCTCCCACCCTCGACACCCATGGGAGCTTAGGTCAGGGGCAATGTTCACCTGCGTGTTCCTTTTTCTCCCAGTTGTTCCCTTGACTATGAAAGCGTGAGCTATACGGGCAGAGACATCAATCACGATGAAGTTTTAGTGTCCGCAGGATCTTGCGCCGGTACATGGAGGACGCGAGGCAAAGCCAGACTCCTCGGACAATTTGACCGCATGCTACATCATGCTACGAAAATCGGTGTTCGCAGCATTGTGGTTGGTTGGCGAGCGGTTTTTTTTCAGTTATCCTCGAAACGGCGATGCAACTGCCGCTGCTTCTTCGCCCAGTGATGGCTTGGAAGCATAAAAAGCCTTGCTCTCAGTGCAACACTAGTCTGCTTCTGTGGTTGTAGTGCAGGAGCAGCTAGTGAAATTGCCGGGAGCTTGATGGGACGGATCTCAAACAGACTGGCATGGAGAACAGCTTTGCGCACAGGCACAATCGGCTTGAGGAGGCCTTGGCTGTATTACAGGCATCTTGGCTTGTGGTGAGCTGCTTACGTGATAATTCCGGGTCCTCTGAAGCCAGGAAGGTCAGAAAATGTATGCCACGCAGCAGCCTCTCGGACTCGGGCGTTGTGTTGTTATTTCCGTGGAAAGCCATGACTAAGCTCCCAAGGGTCCCCCAAGACGCCAGGAAAGTCATGGACTCGCAGCAAGAAACAATCGAGCGACTCTGCTTGGAGCTGAGCTGTTCGCTGCGAATCTTCCGAAGTCAGCTTGCAAGTTCAGGTCGTAGCAAGCCGAATGGCCTGGAAAAGCCAGCCCCAGAGGCAGGAGGATTGGAGCGAGCGTGACAGGGATGCTTTGCGGGGCTTCATCCACAGGCCGTGCCAGCCAAGAGTGGCAGGGATGAGGCCAGGCATTCAACGTGAAGTCGTCTTGGCCTCTAGGATTTCTGCCTCGGTCCCAGGCGCGAGCTCGGGCAGAGGCGGCGTGACAAGTCATAGCGCAGCCCGCGTTCAAGCAAAAGCTAGAGATTCTCAAAGTAACCTTTCCGCAAACAGGCCAAAGCACAGGTGATGCGTCCGTCCACGCAAAAACAGGACCGATTTGCGCAAGTCCCGATTGCGCTTGCTCGAATTGCACGAATCGCGTCGGAATATGCAATGTGAGCACAGAGTCGAGTGACAGCCTTCGACGTTTTCTCAGAAGGAAAGTCCGACGAGTCCGGAGTCTCCAGAAGAGGAAAATGAGTTCCTGGGTGTCGGATCCCTGGCACAACTGGAGGGTCCCAGCTTGCAGCTTTTCAGAGAGAACACGAATGCTACCTACGCCCTCAGATGGATACTCAACAAGCAGAGCAAGTGCTGGCGGCGCTGCAGGTCCGAAGATGCAGGGCTTTCTGTGAATTGAAGGAAGTACGCCTAAGGCGAGAGTAAGACATGCAACTGCATCAAGTGGTTTGTTTTCTCCTTGACGGCACTGGCAAGACTACTTCGGATAGGGCATCACTCAAAGTACATGTTGCGGGATTGACCGGCCAGGCTATGCTTGCGGAAAAAGAGCAGCTCCATCAGCAGCTGCTGAACGAGCAGGCTGGAACCCTACTCAGCCACTGCACACCTTTTTGATGTTTCCCCGTGCACTGGGGGACTCCGGACAGGCTGATGCTGAAAGGAGACTGCAAGCGCTGAGAGAGATGGGCTCGGCATAGGTTGCTCAAACGTGGCTCGGGCGGCCACTGTGCTTCGAGTGCAGTCGTTCATTTTTACAATATTCATGTGCGAGCGGACCGTGAAATGGACGAGCCAAATGCGCTGCAGTCAAAAGGCAGAGCACTTGGTCACCAGCGAGTGTGTCAGTGCAGGATTGCGGTTTGCCTGCATGCATCAATCCCTGCTCTCCACAGGGAAGCCGATCCTGCAATAAGATGTCGAGACAGCAGGAGGTGCAGAGTAAGTTACACTGAACACCCAACGCCTCAGATATGAAAGAGCAATTGTACCATTGGACCGTTTTCCATTGCTTTATCGGAGCAGGCTTTCTCACCCTTCCTTGTGGCGGGTCCTACATCCTATGGCGCTTGAAAATTCGGGCCATGGCAAATGCCTGGACTCGCCTGGAAGGGCGGAGTGCGCAGGCTCAGAGAGGAGAAGGTATGAGGACCCGTTGCGCTTTGGGATGGCTGGTGCTGGCCATTCAGGCAGGACCTGGCAAGACTCTCAGGAGCTGAAGTCTAGAGCAAGAGGTCCATCCCTGCCGAAGGCATGCGGAGCCGTAGACTGGCCAAGAGAGCCACCTTCTTGGCCAAAGTACCCGGGCCGCCAGGCCTGTTGCAGAGCTCTTGATAGCTGTTGCTGGCCCAGTTTTTTTTGGCCGTTTCTCAGCGGAAACGAAAGGTCAGTGTCCTGAATGGCACCTGGCAGTTTGCCTTCCTCGGCGACGTGGTCCTCAATGCTAAGCTGCTGGCAGCGGGCTGATGCTCTCTGGGAGCACTTCGCT
Organism: Symbiodinium sp. CCMP2456; assembly: GCA_905221635.1. NCBI lineage: Eukaryota > Dinophyceae > Suessiales > Symbiodiniaceae > Symbiodinium > Symbiodinium sp. CCMP2456. The sequence continues at coordinate 220,557 of CAJNDV010036218.1, forward strand.
CTCTCACTTGTTGAGCACCACGAGGTCGAAAACGTGTCTACGGAGCCGGTGCTCGTCCCCGATGCCTTCGATATGCGCGCAGAGAGCCCCCGCTGCAGCACCTGCTGGCCCAAAGAGGCGAACCGGCAGAGAAGAAGAGAGTTAAGACCCCAACAAACGAGCCGCAGAGATTCCTCCGAACAGTTAAAGGGCCACCGGCCGGCGGCGAAGAGGGGTCCAATGACAATGCGAGCTAGAAGGTGAAACTCTTGAACTGTGGCATGCCAGCCGCAGTAGTTCATGAGCCATATGAGCCGTAAGTGCGTGAAGCACGGTCCAACGAAAGCCGTGCAAACACCGAGTCTTGATGTTACAAGGTTCCGGCAAGTGTAGTGCGAATTGAAAACAAAGCTGGACAACAAACTGACTGCAGGTCACAGAGAGCAACGAGGAGCTTTGCAGAGTCTGTTGCAGCCGTGCCTACGGATGGCAGGGAAATCAGCAATGTTGGCAAACCTTGCCGGAGGCAGTCCGAAAACGACGTGAAGAGAACTGGTTGGCAGTCCCAAGCTGTCCGCAGGCAGAGAGGGAGGTGGCCTTCGAGAGCTGCTGCAGTCAGCACTGGCTTCGACATCGGCGGGGCGTTGCGCTATATAAGACTCAGGTAGAGGCACCGGGCACTGCACCAAAAGCTCTGGTAAATTGTACTGGGTAGGGCCCAATAGCCCTGGGGTTGTCTCGGGCTTGAGATGGCGCTCTTCGGAGATGGTGTCGCAGAAAGGTCCCCTTGACCGTCACCAAGTTGCAGCGCAAACGACCATGTTCACCAAGCGGTTTTGTGCAAATTACGGTGAGACATTGGAAGGACACGATGTCGAAGAATTCAAAGCCACCAGGTCGTCTTCAACACGTCGGCCGTCCTCCTCTTCGGAGCTTGTGGCTCATCTCATACACAACTGGCGCAAGAGTGCTGCCTCCTACAGCTGTCGCAAGGCGCGCTGCGCTGCCTCGTGGCCGTGGACGGTGTGGTGCTGGCTGATCACAGCGGGCTATCGCCCTTCAGCATTCCTGTAACCGGCGCTGAGCGACAGCACAGGGCCCAAGAGCAGAAACGCAACATGTGCTACTGTCGTTTGGCTGCATTGTTCCGGAGTCGCTGCCATCAGGCTTCGTTCTATCGCCGTCTTGGTGGACAACCGCTTCGACCCTGTCACTCACCCTGTGCATCAGATCAAGTATGATTGGTACCAGGGAGGCGTCTGAGAGCAGAGACAGCAGAGAGAGAGAGAGAGGTCTCTTCCGCCTTCTTTTGGGACGGACTCGAGAGGCGGCCTGCTGCGGGCTGTGCAGTTTCACAGCCTCCCGGGCCCGGGCGCAGAACTCACCTACCTGACCGCCGTCGACGTCTTTCCAAGGCCTTCCGGCTCCGACGATATGAGCTGTAGTATACGGTGATATACGGTGAGTGAATCTCTGTGCAACTCAGCCTTGTGATACCTTGAAAGTGGGAACTGAGGACGCTGGAGCATGTGGATGTGGATGTGCGGGCAGTTGTCGGCAGTCCCGCAGCCCAAGGCCAGGTTTCGGGTTCTCAGAAACTCGCAGTAACTACTCTGCCCTTCAACGTTTCAGCATCTGGGCTTGAGGCTTGCAATATCGGTGGCGTTTCGATGATCCTCACCAAGGCTCGACGAAACGAATGCAATGCTGATTTTGTAGATGAATTTGCTGTGTATAGAGTGTAGGGCTTGTCGCGAGCTTTGGCAGGTTGCGATTGGGCAAGCTGGTCGACTGTCATATTGGGGACTGCTTCACACAATGTATCCGTGCCCAATGCACGCAGCTGGTCACCTCAGAATCCCAAGCTGCATCGGTTGAAGGCCTTGATTCTTGCACTGTGAAGTTGTCCCGCATCTGTGGGCTATCGCTTTGCACAGCGTGCAAAGAGATGGTGTCTGTGCAGGTTGCGCTCCTCTCTTCCGGTCAATTGCTAGACTGCGTTGAAGTGCGTTTTGGTCTGCGCCACGTCAGCACATCCGGCAGAGACATTCTGCTGAATGGACAGCCGCTGAAGACTCTCGACGGCAATGCCTGCCTTGGCTTGTAGTGAACCATAATAGCCTAGCGCACCCTTGCAGCTGATGGCTCTGTCCACGCCGGTTCTAGCAGCATTGTTGCCAGCAGAGCTTTAGCTAAGGTTGTTCGGCTTCAATCGCCATGATTTGGTTGCCAGTCCGGTCCTCTCGCACGAGGAGCTGGTCCGCGACATCCAATTATTACGGGATGTCGGCGCAAACTTCGTCAGAGGAGCAGCCTGGCATGAGGTACTTCCACCAGCACCACCACCGCCACCAAACGGCTTGCTACGATAGTCCATATCTTGTGACATGTGGCACATAGCGCATACGTGCAAGTAGGAGGAAGTGAAGTCACCAAATGGCGCCAGTGTAATTAAAACTTTGAGAATTCACTGGCGTTTATTTTAAAGATGCACATGCCCAGTCGTACATCCGGAGACACGTACGTCACGACAGCCCGTTTGCAGTTATTTACCGACACGAAACGAGGTCCCCGTGCTGATTGCACACAGGGCGTGCATTTCAGGCTACATTATGAGACGGGTTTAAAGCGGTCGTGTCCCAACTTGGGCCTGCGTCGAGGTCAAGGGGCTTTGCTTCCCAGACACTAGCGGGAATTGCAACAACTGCTTGGACACCAAGCTCCAGAGTCCAGAAAACTGGGCTCGAATCCACCCCCTGGTTCGTTGCAGTCGGATTCGATGGATATATGATCCGACTAAATACTGTAATGTGCATCCCCAGCACAACGAGTCAATGACCTCGTCAGCCAGAGTGGTGATGGTGAGCGGGGCAAGGCCGGGAGTCCGTGACAGTGAGAACGTTACCGGCTGCCACATACAAGGCCCACTACGCACAAGACCAGAGATTCTTGGACCTTTGTGACGAGAATGGCTTACTGGCCTGGCTCTCGGACATGGCGGTGTAACTTGGCTGGAAGCCTCAGATGGCCGCAGGTGTGGGAAGAAGTGCTGGGTTGGCAGAACACTCCCAAGGACACCTTAAAGTGTTGAAAATGTGTGTCAGACCAGGCCAATTGGAATTTTCGATTGTCCACTCAGCAGGACTTTGCTGATGGCATTTTCATGATGCAGAGCTTGAAGCTAGCGGATGAGATGGCAGCCGCATCTGTGAACCACCCGCAGCTCGAAAGCAAGCTGTGATTGATGATGAGGCTGCGCCGCAACGCACGAGTCAGTGGCTGTACGAAATTCAGGTCCGTGATCTTCTTCGGTTTCTTCAACGAAGGCACGCTGCTGGATGAGCAAGAGTACTGCTGCACCTGGGAAGCACCGGCATCTGTAAGGAAGATCTGATGATCCGAGTCCCGCGACGGAGGCTGCTTACCGCGGCTCCGAGCTCAGGAGTGTGTTGGGTTCATTGATTCATTGATGGTCATGGGCTACTTAGTCACTGAGGCATGGCAAACCGCCTTCGCGAGAAGTCACGTGGCACCCGCCTCGTCAGCTGGGGCTCCTCGACGACCATCGCCGACAGGCCGCCCCTGGCCCTGGGCCTGAGCACGTCTTCCAAACGTAAAGAGACGGAACAGTGACGGAACATTCATGCGACGATTCGGGGAACCTTCGCTTAGAGCATCTTACATAGAGCTGTTCCGTGCATCTCGGATGCACAAGCTTGTGTCTCTGGGATTTGGGCAGAGTGTTAGCGAGGGGAAGGGCTGATGGGGGCTCGTCCCCCTTACTCGTGCAGGGTATCAGTACAGAGGGGCTCGTTCTTGGATTGAACAGGGTGCAACTAGGGGGGCTGGGGGTTTCTCGATTCCCATTCCGCTTCCCCTGTGTTTGTTTTGTTGTGTTCGGGGCTCTGTCGTCGATTTCGCTTCCGTTCAGCTTTCCGCTTTCCCTTGCAGTGCCTTCCGCTTCTAGAAAGAACAATCCTCACGGAGCTGCGGCCCCAAGCGCAGGCCAAGGGCTCCATTGTCATGGGAATGGGCTGAACTCCTGAGCGGACAAACCGAAACGGCACCGAAAACCTGAATCCCGCCACGTCCAGGTTTTTACGGTTCCGATGGGTGCCGAGATTCCGGTTTGTTTCGGGTTTTTGCCGGGCTTTCCGTTTTACGTTTCAGCGGCAGGCCGAATAACCTCAAACGAACGGAACCCCAAAGGCAAGTGCCGGCGGGAATGGAGACCATAACGGAGGAGTAAACCTAAGACCTAGGGGAGCACCCGAACGGAAGCACAAACTTAAGAGGAGAGGGGGCCGGAGGGGAAGCATGCTTGGTATAGTAGTGCTGGATTTGGAGAACACTTCAACTTGTCCGATGTCGTCCTTAGAAAGGCACATCGTGACTGGCATGCTCACTCCACCCATGTTTTTGGTGGTCGCAGGTACCTGCAATATGCTGATGTATGCTCGTTTCACCACTACCCTGCCTGGTATCCGACAACGGCACCTGGTGATCTGGACGAGGTGAAGGAGATACCGCTGATATGGGAGGCATCATCGGCCTGGCTGACGGATCTGAGTGATATGTTCGAAACTGCCGGCTCCTGGTGTGTCTGGTGTGAGGCCTATGCCCGATTCGTGGAGGAGAATTTCCCAAGCAAGCCCCTTCTCATTACAGAGGTGGGATAAAGCTCGCCGTCTTCCTGTCGCATGTTGTTTGTGGTTGCTGGAGGGGTTGAGTGCTCCAAAGCTTTCCCAGAGAAGAGGCATCCAGGTGCTTTTTGCTCAGACAGGCTGGGGCTGGCGGTCTTTTCGGACATCATGGACCTACGGAGGAGAAGTGGACCGAAGAATTTCAGAGCGCCTTGGCCGCGAAGAGCAAAGGTGCCCTTCTCTTTAAGACTTCCAGTGCCGCGTGTCGTGATTCCTTGTTGCTTCGACATCCCGCGACTGCATGAACTTGTAGACGCATGGACTGCGGGCTGCCATGGTCTAATCACTCTGCACCAAAATCGATCCCAAATCATCTAACTGCTAATCCATACGCCAGGGAGGCACATGCCGCGTGTGTCTTTTGGTTGCACACCTGGTCAAAAGGTCTCCTGATGCAGATGCACTATCTCTCCGTGTTCACAAACCCGAAGATAGCTGGCTTGGCTCTGTGGCAGTTCGCAGACATTCCGATTGACCGGCTGGTGTCGACTGATGATCAGCGACCGCGAGGCTTGAACAACAAAGGCCAGGGCAGCTCTGGGTTGGACAAACCAGAAAGCAGACTTGCGACCAACGTGCTAAGATCAATCTCCTGTTGCTTGACTGAACCTGTTTCAGGTGTTGTGAGCTTGAGCAGGATGCCCAAGCTTGCATTCCAAGCACTGCATCTTCTCCGTTCCCTGGCTGCCGTCGTTCTATACATACTCGCAACAGCATGTGTTATTTGAAGCAACGAAGGCAACAGGAAGCCAGGGCAGTACTTTGGCCTCATCTTGCCACCGCAGGCTGGGTAGGTTCTGTCGGGGTCCAGACTGAAGCAAGGCTTGGAAGTTGTTTGTGTGACTCTGGGGTTTGACCATGGGGAGGACGCTGACCGCTTGACCGGCCTCTTCAAGGTGTGAGTCCTCATGACATCGGTGAAAATGCATCCGTGGATGTGTACCCATCTCCCAGAGACGGGAAAGCATCAGGGCTCAGTGCTGCACACGTGCTCGCATTGGTGTGGGCCTGCGTCGCGGTTCTCAGATAGAAGCTGCTTGCACTGCACATGGAGACACCACGAAGTTCAGCTTGCTGGCAGACCCTTAAAGGCGAGCAACAATAAGCGGCATGAACAGCGGCATTGAGGGTAGTAGACTAATAGACTCTTACATGAATAGACCCCGAAATACGTGGAAGAGCATTCTGCCTGATAGCACTCGTTTTGCCAGTGGAGGCGGCAACGCTTGCACCTCAGAGACTACAAAAAGTGCGGCAATGGGAGTCACGTGCTCTGCATCCGATTTGATACATCTAAGGGCATGAAGCAGTTGGAAAAATGCGAGTCATTCTTCTCGAGCAAGATGGCGTCGCCCCTCGTCAGAACTACAGCCTACAGGAAGTTTCCTTTTGGAGCCACAGCCCTGAAAATGAAAAGGCAGGAGGCCGTTAGAGGCATGTCCACAACTTTCCTGCCACCAGGTTCCTCAGCGAGCCAGGCCAAAAGTGCTTGGTTGAAGACGAGGCAGAGAAACGTGATCGTCTTGTGCCTGTTGCTGTTTGTCGGTACTAGGCCATTGGGACAGGGAAGAAGACCTCAATAGGCAGTTCCGGCGTTGGCTCCAGAGTAAAGAATCTGCGAACAGGGTTGTGGGCGCTACTTGTGGACCAATCCGACAATGTGGAAACGGTTTAGAATGAGGTTCAACACCAACAAGTCGACAAGCTGGAAGTACAGGCAATGCCACAGGCTCCTGTCGGCTGCAAGTCACCATCGCAAGGAATGGTAGCAATAGCTGCACTTGTCCGCGGCCGAACATGCGCAGCTACCGGCACCGCAGAGAAGTCTTTCGCCGGCCTGACATTGGCTGTCGCTGTTGCTGAAACGGGACTGTTTTTCGTAGCACCAGCCTTGTTTTTGCTAAGACTGCTAAGATGTCCTATGGCGTCGCCATGAAGGTCATTGAAATCGTGAAATCCAGCCGATCAGCGGATGCCTCCGACCAAAGGCTTACGTTTTCTACCGCACATGTTACTTGGATATGTTGACACCGGACGGGGCCGCTGCCAAGCTAGAATAAACGAGAAGTTCCACGCGATGGCTGCTGTGGTTCAGCTTGTTGGTTCACTTGAGTTGTTGCAGCCGTATCCTGCGCTGTCGCTGCAGTCCTGACAGCTTGGTTGCGGTGTTGCTTGTTGTTGCTGGGCTTCGTTTTGTGGTTATACTCTTGACATGCTTTTTCGGGGTGCGGGTGCTGTGTTATCTACATCTGGTCGCATACCTGGTTCGCTTGCGGTTTGCTCACGTTTCTTGCGTTATCTCTGGAGTTGGGTTCTCATTTAAGTGTCGAATGAGAAGGCAGGGGAGGCAACTCGAAAGGAGGCAAAGCATGAAAGGCCTCGCCGATGTCTTGCAACCGCCGCGCAGGAGAACTTGGACCCCCGTTCCGCCGAGAGAGCTATGGTGATGGAAAGCAGTCTCCTTACGTGAGAAAAGGGTTGCGATATGTGGAAGATGAGAACAACAGGGCTGACGCTTTGAGATTCTGGCTCGACGGAAATGAGATTGGAGGAAGGCATTTGGTAATCTCGAGCTGCTACCGGCCGAAGTCCGAAGGTCAAGCATTTTGGCAAGAGCATGACCAACCAAATCATAAAGGTGGGCCATGCGCAGGATGCTGCAGGAAGTCAAACGCGCGTGCCTGTGTTGCAGAAAGGTCATGCAACGAACAATGGTGAAGGCACACGGCGGCTTGGCTTTGGGAGAAATCTGCGAAGGCTCTGTTTGGGCCGCACAGGACGCTCGAGTTGGGCGTTTGCGCCACAGTCGCGGCCTGAGCCTGCCCAAACGACGATACGACGATACGATGCTCAGCCGCCTGGCAGAAGGTTCTTGCTCACGGGCTCTGCACAAGTGCCGCCTGGAGGCAGGGAAGCACTGGCAAGCGTTTGACTGCAGACAGGAGTCAAACGTGGCGCACGTCGTAAATCGCCCGTGGGATCTGCAGTTTTGTTCGTTAGGCTGTCAGGACTTGCCGATTCGACTTGTCATGCTCGCTCCATCAGCTTTTCAACAGCTGTTGTCGACAAACTCCTGCACATTGCTCTTGAGTCTCTTGGAAGGCTTGGCCGGATTGGCTGGCACGTTCAGCGCGCCTGTAGGCACTGCAGGAGCAGCACGGAAGATGAGTGGTTGATAGCTCTATTTTCATTGATTCGCTCTGTTTTCATTCGTTGACTCAGATGCCTCCTCTCTCTCCAAACATCAAAACGATTACGTTGTTGCCATGTCGCAAAAACGAATTCAGTGATTGTCGAAGGCACGCAATATGCAGACATACTTGGAGCCAAGCTCACAGGACAGCTGGCTGGCAGCTTGCAAGCGCCCGTGTCAGGTTGGCATCTGCATCCGAGTGTAGACGAGGATTTTCAGAAGGGAAGTGGATGTCCCAGGTGCCCTGCACGGCAGCTTGCGAGTTCCCCTGAGCCCGAACCTTAGCTTGTTGTTATGTCCGGGCGGATGACTCCTAGAAGTTACTGGCTTCAAGTTGAGGCTCTCCACACATCTTGCTCTCCAGCCCAGGACCAGCAGGTCCATTCCCTAGGCTCAGTTTGGTCGGAGATGCGACGTAAAGATCGTGTCTGGCTCACCCTGCGACGACAGTAGAGCTCGCTTCCTGTGCCGAGTCCGAGAGATCAACCCAGCGGCAGATGCAGAGGACAGAACTAACGGCTGTATGTAACCAAGACTTCAAGGCACAAGGCCTTGCATAGACTTGTTTGCAGGAGGACATGCGACAACGAATCCAGAGTTCTGTGGCTTGGCGGAACATAAGCCGGCTTTAAAAGCCTGCTCTGGCCTGATCTCATGATCTCAGCAGCTTTTGAGAAGGAAGTCTTGCGACAGTCCGCAAGTCTCGCAGAATCTGCAAGGTCAGACGGATCGTCACGAGCGCGCAGGTGGGACAACTAGTTTCCCAGCTTACCCCCCACCCCCCTCCCCCCATGCTTGAGTGCATGTATGTATATTATATATGCCATATGCGGTTGTTTCCTACGACCAGGTAAACCCCGCGAGGCTAACCTAAGATAGCCAAAACGTAGTTCCCCAATCCTTGAATCCTTGATTTCCAGATTCAAAGCCCGATGCGTCAACCCCACACAGCCCAAATACAGGGCCTCCAAGTAATTGCCACTACGATTCCTCAGATTTCCTTGTTGTTATATTTGTCGCAGTGTAGAACAACACCAAAGCCGAGCAATCATGGATGTGTCTCACCTGAACCGACCACGCACCAAGAACCTCGCCTGGCTTGTCCGAGTGTGAGCGCCGAAACGTGCCAGGTCAATGCCACAATCCACCCAGAGCCTGGAGCTCGAGATGTGTACGGTTCTTCATATCTATCTATCTGTCAGGTAGCATATGTGGAGCAGGCTGCATCACTCTGTTATCTCTGTCTCATGTAGCAGCAGCAAGTATCCAGCAGTTTGGCCATGGGATCCTGATGTTGTAGATGGTCGAATGGCTCGCTTCATTCGAGTGCGAAAGTCGTGGCTCGAGCAGTGAGCTACATAGGCCGTTTGAGAAGCCGGATCACGAGCCTCAAGAAGTTACATCGAGTTTGCATTCATGAGCTACAGTCCACAGGAGATACGTGACCTATCGGTCCTGTATAAAAAAATATACGCAGAGCATTGCAGCACGACGGCACACCCGTTGCCAGAGATGCCGCGCTTTGACCCGTCGCGGTCGCGGTCCAGATCAGGACGGGTGCGGCGCCGCTCGGACTCCCGGCGCACCCCGTCGCGTCGGCGGTCGCCCGCGCGCCGGCGGGACTCACGGAAGCGCTCGCCGCCAAGACGCCACAGTTCGCCCCGATCGCCGCCCCGACGAAGATCACCATCCCCGAAGAAAGAGAATGACAGAAAAGCGGCTTCACCGGCACCCTCGCTGCATCTGGCTGACCTGGATTTCCCATAGCGAGTTTGTTGCTCCGGTTCCCTGTGGCATGCACCGGGCACTGAGGATGGAAAGGATGCAGATGCAGAGGTGGAGGCTTTGTCGTGCCTTCTTCTTTCGGATACCGAAGCGACGATGGAAGTTCAGAATTCTTTCGGGAATTATGCATCCCAAGCTTGTGGCTGTTTTTCCGGTGGTTTCTTGAATCCCTACGACTTGCGATCGGCTGTCCTTGCAGGTGGCAACAAGTTTGTTTTGGTCGTGAAATCGTGTCAAGCCGTATGATCCTGCGGCAAATGCAGGATCGAGACTGATCTGAAAATGCCAAGTTTGGTATCGGTGAGTTTTGACGTCGACCCTGAAGGCTGTAGTTGCCTCGAAGATGCAAGTCGAGTAAGTAGAGCGTGCAGGGGCTGCGTGTTAGACCTGGACATGTCGGGTTCACACTTGCCGGTCCGAGTATTTCTGTGCGGTCATGCTCTTCGCCAGTCCCTTCGCTTCTCCTGGGTGGGAAGTCGCGACCGCGAATTTCAAGCTACGATCCAAGGTCCAAGGTATGCTGCACCACTGCTGCTGACGAAGTGCACGAAAGAGCTACGCGTCGCAAGCAAGGAAAGGGAGGTAGGCGGCTACCCAGCCTCGTCGGGCAGATGCACCTGCGTGATGATCGGCAGCGGCTGATGACTAAGTCCAAGGCATCGCACCGTCTCGTCTGGCCTGGACACTTCACGCCCGCAATTTCCTTTTCGTTAGCATCACTGATTAAAGGGACATGTTTCAGCCTTCGGCGGAGAAGCTAGTCCAAGTAATGGCAGGCATATGCCTGTTGTGGTCTGGTGGCCTGGCTTGGGATGTGGTCACCCGTGCCTGACATACAGCCACGGCTGAAAGGCCACCCGAAAAAACTGACTGCATCAGTGGAAAAAGACCAGACATCATGGTGTATTTTTGCAGAAACATGCGAATACTACTGTCATGCAGAACTTGAGGTTCTCTTGTCGTCGTTTCACTTTCCTGACAACAAGACATCTGCTGGACGTCTCTGAAAACCCACAGACTCTGCAGGTGCAGTCTGCCGGCGACCGGCTGTAGTTACAAAAGTGAGCGAAAGTTGAAGGGCCAAGGGCAAATGCCAAATGAAGAAACATTAAGGCGAACGACGGGGTTGTGAAGATCCATTTCATGTCTTCGGGCACGTGCAGTCGCACATACGCCAACGCTGAAACTGATTTCAAACGAGCATTCTGTCCCGTCTTCCAGCCAGATCCGAGCCTTGGAGTCCGTTTCTGGAAGAGCTTGTCCGAAAACTGAGACCTCTGGGCACACACCTTCTTGCGCCTCCCAGCGCGGACCTGCAATTGTGCTAGATGCAATGGCCCCACCTTTGAATTTTGAAGGCACGGAGACACGAGGGTTTCATGATCGCAGTCGTCAGGCTTCACGCCAACACATGTGTGATTTCGTGTGTTGCGACATCCGACATCCATCACCACACCACCCTTTCGGAGAGGGGGAGATCTTGCACCGTTGGTCCAAGGCCGCTGCCTTCAAGCAGCCAAAACCCTGGCAAGGATCGATCATGATGGACGCACCCTTAGCACAACCCCGGAAGATCCGGTGGTGACGCTTGCGGAAGGAACAGAAGCTAGGTGACGGTGTGGCAGGCACGACGTTCACAACGGTGTTAATCATTTAATGTCTGCTGAAAGCAACGACTGGTACTTATTGAGCATTATAGAGTCAGCAAAGCTTTCACCCAATCCTCCAGTAGCTGCATTGTAAAGGCAAGAGAGCAGTGGAGGCGGAAAAGCCAGCCAACAGCCAACGGCCCAAATGACAAAAAGCAACACGACAACCAATGACAAGCACGACGACGACGACAACCACCTACACCACCAAAGCAAAGCAGCCACATGGTAAGCAACAGTGACATTGAAGACAAAAACACAACGTCGCAGTTATCACCACCTCGCACTTGTAGCAGCAACACTCCGCAACAACAACGACAGCATCAGCAGCAGCAACACCAACACCAACAACAGCCTCAACCACAGCCACAACCACAATGACAACGACGACAACACGGCAGCAGCAATCACCACCACTTCCACCACTGCCACTGCCACCGCCGCCGCCGGTCCAACAGCAGCAGCAGCAACAGCAGAACCAGTGACGACTGCAGACGACCTCGGTGGCCAAGACGGCATGAAGAGCATCTTCACCCACAACAGCATGTAACCAACAGCAATGAAGCAGGAAGGCTAGGTCATGCAAAGGCTTCCACTGAAGCTTCTGGTGTCAGAAGCGACGAGCGACTCCTGGACAGGTGAACAAGTCCACTGTGGTTGAAAGCAAGGCGCGCCAAAGCACCGGCGAGCGGACCTGGCGGGCTGAGATCCAGGTTCCAAAGTCTGGAGCTGTTCACAACCACGATGGCAACTTAGATCCGATTCAGCACATGGCACCGCCAGCTTATGCTTGGCGCTTAATACACGGTCCTTTTCAGATACTTGCATGAACTTGCACAGCAATCTCCAGCCGATGCTTGTCAAACATCTCAGGAAAAACACGCACCATGTGCATTCGAGGGCCGCTGCGAGTTGACAGGGACCGCCACCCAGATCGTCACACAGTCAAGTGCTTGGGAGCATGATGCCACATCCTCACTTGACGAGATGACAAGAAGGTAGGACAAGACGACACCACCCTAGAAATCCGATCCCGTGCAACTGCTGAGAACGAGTCGGCTTGCGCATACTGCAGTCTCTATGCTGGGCTGCTGAAGGATCAAGCGTACCGTGACGCCGACGACTTGCAGAAGTGTGCGCAGGACAACCCTGGAGACACTTCCAAGGTCAAAGCAATGGCTCGTGACATGCTGAACAGCGCCTTGCCCAGTTTTAGCACACTGCGCATGTTGCGAGCCGTGCAGTAGCCAGTTCCGCAATGTTGGAAGTTGATGGATGACGTCATGATAGTGGCATCTTGTTGTTTGCATCTTGCGAACTCTTCATTGTCCGTGAACGTAGTAGCTGTCAGTGGTCCGAGCATGGAGGCAAGACTCATTGACGCGAAGCTGACGCGAATCAGCACGTGAATCCGCGAGAGGCAGACTAGAGCTGTTCACTCAGATTCGGACAGCTCGTAGTTGCTCACATGGACGTCGTACAGAGACGCGCCACTCAACATCTCTGCACGCTTGCTTAGAGAAGCAGTTCCCTGAGTAAAGCATCTGTCCTTCATCGTGGGTTGTGTTTCGGAAGCGGAGCAGTAGGCAAGGCATGCACCTGCTTCAGCCTCTGGAGCTGTCTGAATCTGCGGTCTCTCTTCTTATCAACGCCTGCACGTACAGGCGCATCTGGAATCCAGCAGCTGGTTCCTAGGCGGCCACGGGCTGTAGTGGCACACGGGGAAGCGCGGAAACGAGCGAGAAAGCAAAAAAGCAGTGCAAGTCTCTGTGTCTGTTCAAAGCCATCCTGTGCACCAAGGTCCGTCAACAAAACCCTCAGGCCGAGCCCTTGATGTCCAGCTACAGCAACGAACCAATCAATGTTGCACGATGTTTCTGTTGTACCCACCCCTACGGCCCTGATGCCAAGTTTGCACCAGTGGTAGTGAGGTAGTGGTCGTCCAACCGGCCGCTCAGCAACAGTAGTAGCAAGTAGTAGTAGTAGTAGTAGTCGTCGTCGTGGTGGTGGTGGTGGTGGTGGTGGTAGTGGTAGTAGTAGTCGTCGTCGTAGTAGTAGTCGTAGTAGTCGTAGCAGTCGTAGCAGGAGTAGCAGTAGTAGTAGTAGTAGTAGTAGTAGTTGTTGTTGTTGTTGTTGGTGGTGGTGGTGGTGTTGTTGTAGTTGTAGTTGTAGTTGTAGTTAGTTGTAGTTGTAGTTGTAGTTGTAGTTGTAGTTGTAGTAGTAGTAGTAGTAGTAGTAGTAGTTGCAGTAGTAGTAGTAGTAGTCGTCGTCGTCGTCGTCGGAGTTGTAGCAGCACGTAGCAGAAGCATGTAGTAGTAGTAGTAGTAGTAGTAGTAGTAGTCCTAGTAGTTGCAGCAGAAGTAGAAGTAGAAGTAGAAGTAGTAGTGGTACTACTCCTCCTCCTCCTGCTACTGTACTACTCCTACTGCTGGTGACAGCGCCAGTGCTGGTAGAGGTACGGGTACTAGAAGTACTGGAAGCACACCCAGTCCCGGACCAGCATTCTAAAGCTGGTCACCCTCTAAAGAGGGTTGACCAGAGCCTGCCGGCCCTTGGGAGGCCCACAGTATGGCTTCGTCCTCAGTAATTAGATAAGTCTGACTGGGCCTTGGATGTCCTGGTGCTGCCGATGATAGTAGTATTGGTAGTCGTCGTCGTGGTGGTGACAGTGGTAGCATGACAACGACGACAAAAACAACAACTACTACTGCTACTATGACTAATTACTACTGCAAGCGCTAGTGCTTGTACTAGTGCTATAGTGGTTCTTGGGCCATCATTAAGTTTGCAACAAGCTCGGAAAGCTTCATACTAAAGAGTGTCACCGAACAGACAAGGTGCAACATTAAGACGCATGTCAAGTCGTCATGACACCGAATGGAAGCTGCTTCGGACACGGCCAGCAATAAGGTTTGCATCGGCGGCAGCCTGCACCTCAGAGGCTGCTTCGGCGAAGACCTCGCGATGGTTTCACGGGGTCAGCGCGATAAGCATTGAGGCTCCCCCGACCATGTCCCATGCTGAGAGTGTGTGGGCGAGTGGAACAGCACCGAGCACATGCAAGGCATGCATTCAGGTCCAGGTAGATATCGGATCGTTGGCATCGTTGCTTCTCAGGTCAACACACCACCCACAGGATGCACGGTCCATGTCGACAGATTTTGCACCAGGCGGGACGACTTTGCCACGATGCCGCACACACACAGACACACACAAACACACACATACACACATAGCAGGCGTGCGGAATCAGCAACAAGCTTTTGCATGCAGCAGAACAGGATTCCTGACGTTTACAGCGAGCTGTAACTACAGAGAAGATACACCGCTTGAACTCCAGGTGGAGGACAGCACATGGTGGTGAGCTCAGTAGCGTGTGGTCGCAGCAGTACTCCTCGTGGACCTACAGCATATACAGTATAATCCTCCTCCAGGCACAGCAGATTCCCCAAGGCCGGTGCGTTTCTCATCCATGCACACCATATCAAAAGGCGTCCGCGACTGCATGAAGAGCAGCCTCTCCCACACGGTCGCAGGTTTTATTCGCGGGCGCCAGCTGAGCCCGGTCCGAATGTAATCTTGTTGCAAATGGCGAGATTTGCTTCTTCGGTGACAGGAATAAGGTTCAGACCCCATCTTCTGCCTTTCCCGTGCCAAGGTATGCCAATCGTGAGGGCAGTCCTGTTCTCGTTTATCGAACAGGACCGGCAAGCTGAAATTGAGATGAAACGAAGTTATGGTTGGAATGGCCTTGGATTCTGCAAGTGTTTCGTTTGTATTATGTGCTGTGGAAGGAGTTGAGTGACATAGGGTTCCAATTTGACGTTCATGAATGACACCACAATCCGTACAGCCGTATGGCTTGATTCAGTTCTCTTGGTCGAGCGAGATGGCATGCCCCGAAGGCATGATGAAGCCACGCGTGAGTTTGCCGGGACAGCAGCCCGCTACGTCACTGCCGTTGCAGCTCGGCTTGCTGCAAGCTTTGCTGCGTTCATGCACTCGCCCTTCTTCCCGATTCAGCCTTGAAAGTAAGGTGAACACCGCAGCGACGGCCAATTCTGCGCATGACGACAAGTGTGATGCGTGATGACGGCTTCCGTCTGCTTGCCAACAATTCGTTGTGTACTGTACTGTAGAAACAATGTTCTCGGAAATGCAATCGGCCGGAGTTTGAGCCTGTATCTTGCACAGGCTAAGCGGCTAAGCGACAAAGAACAGGCATGATGCTGGATATGGCATTGATATCGTAGCCAGAACCTGGGCAAGTGCTACACGCCGACTGGATAAGAGTGCGTGCATGGCTTGCAGCTACTTTGGATTGCGCAAGCAACCCCTGGCATGCTGGCTTTCCCACGCTTTCGAGACTGTCATACATGGCAATAGTTTGTCTAGAGCTAACATTGTTTTTGGTCTTTGTGTATGATATGCCGTCCCTAATTCAGAATTGGTCTGCGGAAGGACTGTAGGACAGCTGGCGCCAGATGTGCCTGCACAGAACCGAATTGTAGATGAGGGTGACGAGATTAATGCAGATGAGCTCAAAAGGAGAAAAGAGAGCTGTGTTCAATAGGTTGCGTCGTCGAAGGATAAGCTGAAGATGCGACGAGAAGATATGTTTCTGGATTTTCCAGCTCTAACAAGCAATCTTCACCTCAGAGCAGCTGTTCAACAGTAATGATCGACCGGCTTGCCACGCCTTTTCCCGGCCCAGGACATGCGGTGCATCTTTGCATTAGAAGCAAAATGCTATGCGTGTCTCCATAAGAAGACAGAGCATTGTTTCCCATGTATGACTGTCCCATTCTGGACAAATTCTGGGCTCCAAGTCTGGGGTCCAAAAGCAAAGCAAATCATGGGTCATCCTGAAGACGTTCTAATCAGCCGGGCCCAGCTTTGGGACCCCGTTTTGGGGCTAATTCTGGCCCCCGAGCCAATTCCAAAATTGACCCCACCCCACCCCACCCCATAAAGTTGAACGACAACCCAGCACAATCCAGCCAGGACCCCAAACGAGACCTTTCCAGTACTAAAATTGTAAGACAATCCAGCACAATCCAGCCAGGAAGGTCTTTCCAATACTTACTAATATTAAGATTTGTGATTTTCACTTATAAAACGATGTCAAGAAAAAAAAAAGATAATATGATTCCGGGATAGGGAAATTTGTACGAGAATATCTTACACCCCTTATGGATTATAGTTCGCTCCAATTGGAGAGAAACGAGAATCTCTAATCTATTTTGGCATGGACTTATCTTATAGGATTTGTGCCTTGCACAAGATCTCGGTCCGATCCGGCCCTCAGAGATATTTGATTATATAATCATCTCGAATTCTTTCTATATTACTAGCCTCCTCCCCACCCCTGTTAGACTGTACTATTAGAGTAGAATTAGGAAGGCTAGATGCCTGATTAAATTTTTCTTTTTGATAACTATTGAAATATTAATATATATCTATATATATATTTTATATAATATGAAATAAAAAGATATTTTCTTAAATATATATTTCTTTTTTCGAAAAATAATTCAAGTATAAGGCAAATTTAAAAAACTATATTCGTTATTATTTTAAAAGAATATATATAAATAAAAAATATAATAAATAATAATTCTGAGAAATATCGATTTATATTTCTCTGTCGACGGGATTTTAGAGTCAGGTCTTCATCTTCGTCTTCTGAAATTATTTCTTAGAGATCCAATCTCTTAGATTGCCCTGAGCCTCCCTAGAATAATTAGGCTCCCAGATTACTATGAGATTCTTTAGAATTCCCAATCCATCCCTAGAATACATAGATTATCCTAAAATTCCTTAGACCCAGTCGCAAAATCCCCGCAAGATTCCCTAGAGCGCCCAATCTCCCATACTATCATAAGGCTCCTTAGACTATCAAACCTCGTTATGGCAAATATATTCTCTAATAGAATTTTTGAAATAATTATAATAAATAATTCCAATCGAATCTAATTAATTTTCAATAGAAAATATATTTTATAATAATTTCGAAAAAATAAATATTATATATATATATATAAATTCTATATATTAATTCATAAAACGTGCTCATCGTATTTATTTTATAGCAAGCATTCCCGATTCCTAATATTATTTTATATATATTTTATATAATAATAAGAAAATTTTGCTACAAAAATGAAATTATTTCGAAAAATTAAAATTTTAGAAATATTTAAATTCTAAATCAATAAATTATCGAGA
>CAJNDV010036219.1:4319-26901 GCA_905221635.1 Symbiodinium sp. CCMP2456
CTTCTGCTCCTGCTCCTCCTCCTCCTCCTCATCCTACTACTACTACTGCTACTACTACTACCACTACTACCACCACCACCACTACTACTACTACTACTACTACTACTACTACTACTCCTCCTACTGCTACTGCTACTGCTACTGCTACTGCTACTGCTACTGCTACTGCTACTGCTACTGCCACTGCCACTGCCACTGCCACCGCCACTGCTACTGCTACTGCTACTGCTACTCCTACTTCTGCTACTACGACTACTACTACCACTACCGCCTCTACCACCACCACGACCACGACCACGACTGCCACCACCACCGCCACCGCCACCGTCACCGCCACGCCACCACGTCTACCACCTCTACCAGCCACAGCAAGGGCTACTACCATGGCAAGCTATTGCTACAAGCACTCGTGCAGCAGCGCAGCAGCAGCAGCAGCAGCGGTAGAGCGTGATGGCCAAAATTAATTACAGCACAAGAAGACGAGAACATCGACCAGAAGCAGTAGAGCGCGATGGCCAAAACGAATAACAGCACAAGAAGATGAGAACATCGATAACGACGCCGCGATGACAGCGACATTGACAAAGTCTGCCACGACCAAGTCGAAAGCGATGGCGACGACGATGGCGATGATGATAATAACACAGAGTGACCACAACAGCAGCAGCACCCACTACCACTCCCACCGCCAGCGCAACCACTTGCGCCAAAAAGTCCCAGAAACAGGACGAAAGAAACAGACGCTGGCAATCGGACCTCGGCGGCAAGTTCAGGAAGAAGCGGTTCGTTGCGAACTGGCCCTTGAAGAGCTTGCCAGGCAACATGTTCATAATGTGACGAGCCATGTGCCTGGGACGAAAGTGTTCAGACAACTACTCGTTCTCACGGGGCGGTGCAGGAACTGGCTGGCGGTGTATTGCTGTTGTGACGTCGGATCTGTGCAACAAAACCGTGCTATCCTTGCAATCCGGTCCAGCCACTGCCACTACATAACTCGTGATATACCATGATATCCCCAAAAAATCTTGCACACCCAATCTTCAAAGGCAGAAAGCTTACAATGGCTTACAAGTGCCGCAGCTGCAGCCTGGCCTGCCAGTCAGCAAGCCCCGAACAGCTTCCTTGTCGTACTTCTGGTTCATCCAGCGCACGGCCTGCGGCAACGGAAAGACGCGGAAACCAAGGGCAAATGCACAGAGAAGCAAGGCTCTGCGCATGATTGGGCATCAGGCCTCAGTATTTACCCAGTTCTGGAGCTCCATGACACAATCCTCGCCGAGCTCCGTGTGGGCCGCGAAACGCTCCAGCAGGCCACGTTGTTCGGTGATGAACTGCCCCCGCTCGTCGACGCGGGTGACCGCGGCAATCACCTCGCCACATGGGGGAATGCTGTACTGTCGGCATGTAGCTGGCAACGGGCCTCTCCAATAATGATACTGTGCACCACTGCACCGATGAGGAAAGTGAAGACCACATACATGATTTCACCTGTTCTGAGCACGGATAGATCTCTGCTTGGGCACACTTTTGCGGCCCGTCCGGCCTGGTGTGACTGCAGCAATGTCACCGAAGCCTGATGGGAGCTAAGCCGGCAGGGGCAACATGCTGCGAAGCAATGACGAAAAATTCGATGCCAACTGTTAGGAGGTTTCGGCACGCCGCCTACAGTGGTGAACACCGTGAGAATGAAGTACCTTTGCTGCCAGAGGTGCAAGAATGTGCGTCTTTCTTACAGTCTTAGAGTATACTCTACGTCCTGCAGCCAACTGGCATGGCATGGAGCCATTGAAGACCAGGATCACTCTCATCCAGTAGACTCTTCGCGCCATCTGCGTCCACCATTCTCCGTGCCAACCAGGTTGACTGCAGAACAAAGCAACCAAAAGCAGTGCATGGCTGCACTTTAAAGAGGGTGTGTTAAGTCAGAGATGATGTATAGCCTACACAAGGCTACATGTGCCGCCTGATCATGAAGGAAACGAGCCTCCACATCTGTGTGCAGCGATGCGCACATGTACCAGCCACAGGCCAGCAGATGAACAGAGAAGAAGAGACCAACCAAGACGTTGATAATGCGCACTCCCCGGAGCGTCTGCAACCACTTCCACAGTGGGCTCCTAAAGCGTCCCAGAGTCAGAAGGGCTTCGATCTTAAACGTCTTAGACCCGTGTGAAGCAAGGGACGACTTCATGGCGGTCAGCTTCGCCAGCCGCCCAATGCGAGCCAGGCGGAACAAACGCGAGGCTCTCTGCAATCGCATCGTCCTTCACATGGGCATTCTAGATCTGCTACCAGCAGGCGGTCAGGATTCGGAGGCAAGCCGGAAGGAGAGTGAGAGCGAGACAGCGAAAGAAACCGACCTCGCCGCTTGATGGGCGCCAGCTCCGTCGCCTGCCGTCGCGCCAGCTCCCTCAAGCCTTTCGAAACCTCCACCCGCCTACTAAAGGCTCCCTACTCGCAGTGCCTTCCTGGCCACTGATCGCCTTCATCATCTCGCCAGCTGCCTAGGCTTCTGAAAACAAGTCACCGTGATGCGGGCATCGGAGACTGGATAGGTCCCCAATGTCAAGGTGTCCCGGAAATCATTGCCGCCTCGCTGCCTGATCAGGAAGACTGGCCATAACGTTCACGAGGAAGCTGCCCGTGG
This sequence comes from Symbiodinium sp. CCMP2456, assembly GCA_905221635.1. Lineage (NCBI taxonomy): Eukaryota > Dinophyceae > Suessiales > Symbiodiniaceae > Symbiodinium > Symbiodinium sp. CCMP2456. The sequence continues at coordinate 6,967 of CAJNDV010036219.1, forward strand.
CATAGCGATATATGATTCGTGGCAGGCAGTCTACCTGGCGCGGCCCAGGCCGACATCGGTGGAATCAGAGGCTGTTAGGCGAGTGCAGCTGTGCCTCCCGTCCACGCTCATCTTGGAAGCTGCAGAAGAAGTAGATGAAGCAGTCCACATAGAACAATCCATCGACAAAATTCGACCACACCTCTGCTCTACTTGGCTCGCTTTTTCTGCCCCCTCTGCCTACCACAAGCCCCCGAGCCTGCCAGCCTGTTTCGTCGATACCCAGATACTCAGCAACCTGCACAGGTCTTGTTCTTTGGCTCCGAGTTTAGTGATCCTAGTGACAATAGCGAGTTAGGAGAAGAACTTTAGCAACGGTAGTATCAAAGCTCATCTTGGTCACATGAAGATCACCGTACCAGTTGCACATTCGCTGAAGTCGCCATGCGCCATCGCCTTCGTCAATCATCGCCATCACCATGATCAACTCCAGCAACATCACATCATCCTCGCAGCATCATCGTCGTCATGCCCTCATCATCAATATCACCATATTCATATTCTCATACTCATATTCATGTTCTGCAATCAACAGTAACAGTCGCCGTATCAGAGATAGCAGTAGCAGCGGTAAGTAGTAAATGTAGCAGTCGTAGTCGTAGTAGTAGTAGTAGTAGTAGTAGTTGTTGTTGTTGTTGTAGTAGTAGTAGTCGTCGTAGTCGTAGCAGTAGTGTAGTAGGAGGAGGAGTATAGCACTAAAGGCAGATGGAAGCTACACACTGCCAGTGATCACAGAAGCTTCATCACAGACATTGACCATGGTTGCGCCCTCCTTCAGCGGCTCTGGCTTGTGAAGGTCGATGAAAGTGAGCTGAAAAAGGAACCATGTTCCAATGTACATCAGCATGGCAGTCACGATTCCGGTCCACACCTGGCGGCAAAACTGCGTGCGTGGCAAGACAACAACCGTGAACTATGAAAGCCTAGAATGCAGTAGCAGTGGCAGCAGCAGCAGCAGCAGCAGCAGCAGTAGTAGTGGTGGTAGCTACTACTACTGCTACTGCTACTACTTCTTCTTCTACTACTACTACTACTACTACCACTACTACCACTAGTAGAAGTAGTAACAGGAGCAGCAGTACGGGCACTAGTACTAGTAGTCGTAGGAGTAGTTGTCGTCGTCGTCGTCGTAGTAGTCGTAGTAGTAGTAGTAGTAGTAGTAGTAGCAGCAGTAGTAGTAGTAGTTGTTGTTGTTGTTGTATAGTAACAGTAGTAGGCGTGGGTGTGAGCGTGGGCATAGGCGTAGGAGCAAGAGCGGCAGCAGCAGCAGCGGGAGTAGCAGCAGCAGCCGCACCAGTAACAGTAGAAGTAGTATCAGCAGTCCTGTACTAGTAGTACCAGTGTATTCGTCGTCGTCTCTGTTGTCGTCTATGTGTGATAGTGATAGTAGTCGTTGCATTGTGAAGTAATCATACCAATGACGACCAAAACGATGATATCAAAGTGAGCAATGCGCATTGAGGATGCGTAGTAGGAACATGATAGAAGGCATGTGCGGAAACCGAAAAAGCTGACAGCTGTGGCCCACTGTCAGAGTGGTAATGTCAGTATCTTTATCATGTTCAACCATCATGGCACATGCAAGAGTGGCTATACACGGGCTGTCACATTTCTGCGGAGGACAGTGGCAATCACAGCGGTGGCACAAATGCTGAGACTAGCACTGGCAAGAAATTAAGTTGTCGCGGTTGTCGTCAATGCTATCGCTGCTCACTTCTACTACCTTGACTGTGACAACAGTAACGACACTGAACACGATGATGACGAGTACAACTGCTGAGGAGGTGGTGTGTCTCACCACGACTCATAGAGTTCTTATACATACTATTAAAGGTACTGTTTTGGATAGTATAATAGGATCTATAATACTCTTACAGATACTACTATACTATGGATACCGTAATTCTTTTTAATAGATACTATGATGGATACTATTTTAGATCCTGGTCCACTCTTTGAAGTTTTCTTGCTGCTCTTTCTCTTTGAAGGAACTCTGCTCAGAAGGCGGGGGGCCTTACGAAACTTGTTGGACTCCTTCATGACGAACCTGGGCTCTTGTTAAGGGATTTAGGGTTGTTGGTGTAGGGTTTGGGGTTTAGGGTTTAGGGCATTATTTACTATAGATTATAGATCCCTATTATGGGAACTTAAATTAAGAACCCAGAAACATGCTGCCGGTGTGGTCCATGAGGTCTTGCTCTTCCACATCCGAGTCTTCTTCCCTCTCCGAGACATCCTGGAGAGGTTTTTAGGGGCATTGAGGGGCTCAGTGCGTTCACCGGACTTGATGTCGGAAGCTGATGGAGGCTGGAGGACTGGAATCGAAATCGCAAGCTCTAAACGCTGAAGTTTGTGCAACGGTGTCCTTGCCAGTGGTCAGAGAGCCAGTGGTGATCTGACTCCCACGGACTGGGCTGCGGAATCGCCCAGACGAGGCATTGCTGAGCAGGCCGGATGGAGATCTGCCAAGCTCATCTGCTGCACCTGGCGATACGGCTGCGTGCAGTGATCCAGAGAGACGCCTAAACCCTAAACCCGAAACAATGAACCCTAAACCCTAAACCCTCATGCCGAATATTGGACCACGCTCGCCTGCTGATGAGGGGGACACTCGGGCTCGGATCCAGGAGGCGCAGCTGAAGCTCGTCGCCCTAGTCGAGTCTTCGGACGTGACCACCGTCTTTGACATGGCATTCCCATCCAAACTAGGTTGAGAGGCCCTGCTACTACTTGAATGCTTCTGGCTCCAGGCTTCAAGGTCTCTCAACCCTGCTCGGAGCTTGAATGCTTCTGGCTCCAGGCTTCAAGGTCTCTCAACCCTGCTCGGAGGCCATACACAACTCCTTTTAAAGGAGTTTGTTTTTCGAGCCTGCAGAGCCTGAGGAAGAATAGAAATGAGGAGCTACGCGGCGACGCGTGCTGCACGTCTGCATCCATGCTACAGCGCTACAGCTCCGATGCCTCTTTGACGCCTACCCTGCACAGCTGAGGTTGGGTCCCACAGCCAGTCCTTCTGGCTCTCCACAGAGCCGACGTAGGAGTCTGGCCTGAAACACAAAGAAGGCGCTCTTCGGAGTCCACGGTGCTCAAGCCGGCTTGGCGCATAACTCTGCTTGCGGTGCGGAAGTTCTGCTTAGAGGCCCAGCTTCCGAAGTTCAGAAGTTGCGTAAGCTCTGGAGGCCTGAGGAGGATGTGCTCAAGCTGGGAAAGCTTCTGGTACTGCTCCTCAATCGTCTTCTGCCGCTGAAACTTCGGAGGCATCCTGCCACTCGTGCAATAGCAATCGTCGCTAGCCGTCAGAACGCCCTGTGACGGCTGGTGTCCTTGTCTCTGAGGCTGCGCAGTGCAGGAATCAAAGTGTGCACAGACAGTTGTCAGATATCGATTGCTGTGGTGTCATGAGCTTTTCTGAAGCTGCTTCACTTATAGCGAATATGCTTTCGCTTGCTGCGGGTATGATATCAGACTGTGATCTTTCTTGGTGACGAGACCTTGGCTGTTTCAATGCAAAAGCTGCAGAAAGTGGACGACATAAAAGTGCTTCAACTCGTACAGCGTAGGACTGAACCCCGAAAGCAGTCTGAGTATTGAGGGTCAGGGTTGGCTGCACATCCAGCAATGATCCAGGACCTTTTGCCCACGCATACAGTTGGAGAAACGTCAGCGCTTTGCAGCGCCTTCACCAGAGCTTTAGAAGCTCTACAGCTTCCACGGGAAGTCTTGCCTGGCAAAGCAATCAGCACGGCAGCATGCTTTGCAGAGGAAGTCTGCGCAGGCGGGGTGTGGCTTTTATGCCATTATGCAGCAGATGCTGCTCCAAACAATGCAACTAGCCAATTAAGGTGCCACAAGGAAAAAAAACTGATTGTGCAAACAGTTCTCGCCATAAACTCCTGGCAGTCGCACACCAGAACCACCACCAAGCCTACCTCCGTCCCTTTCACTCACAACACCTCACCCCGACAGGCACGATCTGCATGTGTCTTTCAGCAACGCCTCGTCTTCTCTCGAGATTGATTGAACTCAGACACAGCCGATTCAAAATCGATCATGCTGACCTCAGAAAGGCCACAAGCAGCTAATGGCGTTGATCTCCCAGAGCTCACGAGCTCACTATTCGCAGCAACTTTAGACCGCGCGTTTTTTCACAAAACGACTGGCTCAGGGCTGGGCCGTCGATGAGTTCCGACGAGCAGCACGGATGGCGGCCTGCACACAACTCGAGGCGGCAGGACATGAGCTCGCATGCACACAGTTTGCTAACATATGCACGGAGAAGCAGCCTCGTTCACGATGGCTTCCAAAGCAGCACCTGGGAAGCCATCACACCTGGCTCGTTGAGCGGTTCTTCACGAAGCAGTTCGGGCAGGCCCTGGCAACCCGGGGCACCTTTCGGCGATGTCGCTCAGCTGTTCTGCGGTAACCTCCGGGGCCACAGGCACCTTGGAAGAGACACCGAAAATTGGAAAACTGGCGCAATGTCGCTTCCCCCAGGGCGTCGGCCGAACGCAGCCGAAGGTGGACTTTCAGAATCTCCAATCGTCCGGCGGCATTCGGGAGCGGCACCTCAAGAGACACTTTGGCCATTCCGGCGAACGTCGGGCTGGCAGCAGCCTGAACGACTCGATCGAAGCGTCCTGGGCGGAGTAGTGCTTCATCCAGAACCTGCAAGGGAGAAGTTCTTCTCCATTCCAGCACATCTCTCAAACTCCCGAGATTGCTTATAGTGACTCTAAGTCTAAGACCGCTCCACTTCACTGCGTGCGTCATGTTTACAGCAAGATGGAAATTGAGCTCACAAGCTTCGGACAGCGTTCATTGAAGCTGCAGGCACTCCTTCGAGACACGGCTCGAGATGCGCCTCGGGTCTGTTGGTGGCCGCAATGACGACAACCGGACGGCCGGGCTCGCGAGTGGCCAAGCCGTCCATGCATGTCAGTAGCTGGTTCAATGTAGACTCAGCCTGCCAGCAAAAGCAAGTGCAGGCCATGTTGGAGTGGCACATGCATCTAATTCTACCGGCACTACCGAGGCAGCTCAAGCGCGCCTCCTGATTGCCGCCGGCCATTCCCATGAGGTTGTTGGAGCGGGCCCGAAGCGCATCGATCTTAGAGAGGGGTGCTACAGCACAACAAGCATTGCTGTGATGAGGCACACCTCTGGACAACACCAGTGCGCACCCAAGGATAGCAGATGCTATGCAACAGTCTTTGCAGGCTGCCAGGCATCCCGTGGCCCCGTGTGAAGCGTGAGGGCACCGGGGTCTGATAAAAAGTAAACCCGCCTCGTCGATAAACACAATACACGGCGCCATCTTCCGCGCCCGTTCGAAGAGCTGCACGAGACGACAGAGCAAATCACTTCTGGAAAACACTCCTCTCGCAGCTACGCATGGGAAACTCGTTCAGAAGGAAGGTGATTCCGCTGGATTGTGGCTGTCGAAACTGATGCTGGTGTGATGATGATGATGGTGGTGGTGGTGATGATGATGATGCTGATGATGAGGATGCTGATGCTGGTGTTAAAGATGGTACGATGACGGCGAGGATGAAGATGGCATAACTGGCGACGATGCTGCCGATGAAGATGCTAGTGATGAAGGAGATGGTAATGGTAAAGATGCTTTTGATTGCAATGCTGATGCTGACGACGCGGTGATGACGATGTCGGTAGTGGTCGTTGTGGCGGTGGCGGTGGCAGTGGCAGTGAGCAGCAGCAGCAGAAGCAGCAACGGGAGCAGTAGCAGTAGTAGTATATAGTAGTAGCAGTAGCAGTAGCAGTAGCAGCAGCAGTAGCAGCAGTAGTTCTCAAAGCCTCGCACCAACTACACTGATTCTGTCCAGTCCAGTGCTGCCTGGCGCACACGAGCTGCACCGCGGCCAACAAAGAGCTCCTCAGATCGCCGAGAGTCAGCGAAATTGACATGACATATCCAAAGGCAGAGGCATCATCAGCATCTCCACACAAAAGGAACAGCTGGCACAACTCAGTACGCGTGTTTATCTGAATATATATATATATACATAGCATATATATACATATATAACTCATATAACCCTACATAGACACATTCCGGCACAGATACAGATACACATACATCCATGCATGCATACATACATACACATATGTATATATATATATATATGTGTGTGTGTGTGTGTGTTTCATAAACTGTGTGCTTGTTTGTGTATTTATTCATTATTCACTTATTTGTTCATGTAACTACTTATTCAAATATGTATCCACCTTTCCAAATATTCGAATTACATGTATACATATATATATATATATGTGTGTGTGTGTGTCTAAAAGAATATGTATACATATGTGTATATGTGTATGTATATACATATATGTATACACATACATGTATATGTTGCATGTATACATGTCTATTCATTGATTTTCTGTTGTATTCGCTTGTATTTATAAACTTGCGCATGTCATAGACATGTGAACAGGGAACCCCGCGCTATTCTGGTGTGGCCAGACCTAGTGTTTGCAAACCTGTGGCTCTGTGAGTGCTACTACTACGACGACGACGACTACTACTACTACTGCTACTACTTCTACTACTACTCCTATTACTACTGCTATTTTGTAACTAGTATTGCTAGAGCTAAGACCGCTGCTGCTGCCCGTCCTAAGCTGCTTAACACTTCACGTGCATTATTCTCAATGCTGTTAACCTAGTCAGTTTTGATCACGCTATACTAGACAGAGCTTGCAAAGACGGGGTGGTTCTCGGGCAGGGAGCTCATCGCGCGAGTCTTGTCGCAGGAACTCAGCAGTAGAACATTACTAGGCTAACCTTTGCGAACCACGTGACATCAACCTAAGACATAGACCAATATACTTGCATAAGGAGTGGCAACGAACTCGGTGGCTGCAGCGTTGAGAAAGGGCACGCCAGCCTATGAACGAGACAGCTCGTCTCTCGCCATGCGTGCCATTGCCCCTGCGTTGAAAGTCTTCGCTGCCAAAGTAGTGGCCCTTTAAGATATCCCTCGTCTGCCCTTCCGTCCGGTTGCTCACTCGATAGGCTGTCCCGAGTTAGAGGCTAGAAACACATGCTAAGACAGGATGAGCCGGTAGTCGGCACCTCCGCGGCAGTGGCCCGGGCCAGGAGAGTCTTCCCGGACCCAGGCGGGCCAGCCTCGCAAAAGCAGGAAAGTGTGTGTGTGTGTGTGTGTGTATGTATGTATATATATATATAGATACATTAAAAAAAACTATATATATATACGAATATATGATCATATAAAAAGAAACTACTCATATAGTTTGAAACGTTTCCCTGGGCTGCGCCCCGCTGATTTCAGGGCCCAGGCCAGCAGCACACCCCTGGGAACACTGGCACCGAGGGCGGCATACCTCTCACACGGAGACGCGACCAATTATGTCACAGCAAATGCCACAGTAGAGCATAGAAGAGCCTTCCGGGAGATCGCAGCATCTCAACCTGAGTTAGAGTTACAGGGCCCTCCCAGGCAAAGGTTGCGGCGACTCTACCTGAAACTTACTCTCTGCACCAAGAGTCACTTTGCCATAAAAGAGACATGCAGTGCCGCGAACGGTTTCGGCCTGAAGCCTCCATAGCGCCCTCGTGTCACATGCATGTTTAGGGTTTAGGATATAGGATTTGGTTTAGGGTTGTTGCAGCAATTCCTGCAACACAACACCATAGTAGATCTGGACAGAAAGCACTCGGTGCTCACTTCCTTTTCGGTGAGTCCCGCTTCCCCGTCAAAAAAATCTGACGATCCTCTTCCGAAGCCACTTCCATGAGCCATGGATGAATATACTCAATGTCTGTATAGTCTTGGCTTGGCCGGTCTTGCAAAGCCTGATTACACCAGGCTCGGAAATCCGAAAATTCTAGTTCCTTCTCATGACTCGAGAGTTTTGTCACAAGACACCGGCAGGGTAGTGCAAGAGGCATGGCCCGGCCAGCGTCGTCAAGACCCACAGAAATCACATCATTGCATCTGAAACCAACTGAATATCTGTCCCTCTTTAGGATGTGCATGGAGCTGTGACGAAGTCCACAGAACCCCCCGAGCCCTGAGGGCGTGGCCACTTCCTGGACCTGCAGACAACTTCTGAGAGCCGACAGGGACCGTGGTTTAGGGTTTAGGGTTTAGGGTTTAGGGTTTAGGGTTTCCTTACCTTCTCAAACCTTTCTGAGTCGGAACACTTGGGCAAAATGCTCCGGGAAAGGACGTGCCAACACCAAGTGGCGCCGCGGCCGAAAGCTCCCAAGACTCAAGAATACGCACCAAGAGAGTCCGAAAACTCAAAAGCTCACGCCTAAAGCCCAGATCCCGCAACCGAAACCCTCGAAGCACAGCCTTCTGTTCTTCCAACCTCTGAACCAGCTGTTCTCCTCCTTCCACTTGCCTCCAGCTTTGAGCGGTCGATGCCCGCGATGTCATCGAAGCGGGTGACCAAGGCATTGGATCCGGAGGCTTGCTGGGCCTCTGCTTCGCCCCCGAAAAAATCCACGACTTTACTGGCTTAACATCTACGTGTGCATGTTACTATTTACTGTCATGTGTAGACTTAGACCCGAGTGTTGGCTTGCCTATGTCTCTTACATTCTACTACACTACACTGAGAAACACGCATTAATTGACATCGATGGGCCTATGCTGGCTTTTAACCTTGCCCTCAGCAGATGTGATCAGATTTGGACGGAAACTTGCGTAGAACACACGAGCTGATCTGGGCCTGCATCACCTTCTTCCGGGCATCGCCCCAGCCCTTGCCGCGGCCACCCGTCATGCGTCGCATCATCGTGTAGACCTTCCAGCGTTGGGCTTTGAGGGCTAAAACGGGAGGGCTGTGAAGGGGATCTGGCCATTCCCAGGTAGACCACCAAGAACAGGCCACTCACAAAGATCTGCGGCACCCCGCTGACATGTTCGGCCACGATCCGAACCTGCAGACGCTTCCGCCGCTTCCGCTTTCGGGGAAGCTGAGGGCAGAAGTGATTGACAGGGCCGGGCAGGGCCTTGGCACGACGCAGTGCTGACCAAAGCTCCTCCCTGACGGGGCTCACCTTGGATCGGCCCGGATCGCTGTCTGAGCGCATCGAGCTCAACAGCACCGAGGAAGCTCTACCCTCCAAGCTTTCCACGGCAGTCGGCAAGCGCGCAAACAGCCTGGCTCCGGTGGAGAAATAGAGCACCTCAGCCAGTTCAGAAAGTACTGAATTCCCGGTTGAGTAGCGGCGTAGCTCCACCCCGCGCGAATGTAAAGACAGAGGCCGGCAGGTATACGCAGATTGACAGACAGCAGATTCAAACATGGGCCTGTAGACGGACAGATAGGCAGACAGATAATAGATAGGTAGAATGGTGGATAGGTGGACAGGTGTGTAGATAGATAGACAGATAAAACGATAGTTAGTTAGTTAGTTGGTTAGTTAGTTAGTTAGTTAGTTAGTTAGTCAGTTAGTTAGTTAGTTAGTTAGTTAGTTAGATCGTTAGATCGTTAGATCGTTAGATCGTTAGATCGTTAGACCGTTAGATAGATAGATAGATAGATAGATAGATAGACAGACAGACAGACAGACAGATAGATAGATAGATAGATAGAGAGATAGATCGACAGATAGATAGCTAGATAGATAGATAGATAGATAGATAGGTAGGTAAGTAGGTAGATGGATAGATAGCTAGATAGATACATAGATACATAGATGCATGGACAGGAAAGTTGATAGATAGACAGAGGGAGAGAGAGAGATTCATATGTATGTGTGTGTATATATATATATGTATATATACAGGTAGGTGGGTAGATAGGTAGATAAATAGACAAGTAGATAAGTACAAAACTAGGCAGGCACGTACTCGTACTTGCAGGCATAATGTACGTATGAGCCACAGTAAGCGTGGAGCATGCATTGCACATGCATCCTTCATAAAAAAAAAACCTTCGAAGGACGGTGGTTGTTGGTGGCCGCAGCTCGCACTTCGCTGGGATCCCTGCACACTGCGAAGCTCCGATCACCGCCTCGCGGAGCAGCGCTAAACAGCTCTGCAGAGCTCTGAAACGCTCTGGGAGGAGGCCGGGCCTGCTGTATGTCGCCTCAGCCAAGTTCAGCTAAGTGGGACGGCAGCTTAGGGCTTTGGGTTTAGGGTTTAGGAACTAGGATTTAGGGTTTAGGGTTTTGGACTTAGGGTTTCGGGTTTAGGATTTAGGGCTTCCGAGCCAACGACCAGTCGGTGCAGTCTCCAGCGTATCCAGCAGTAGACTGATGGAGACCTGCTCGGCCCAATCCAAAAGTCCATCACTATACCAGTGCTCCCCACGATTCGCCCGAGCCTCCGTAAGCTTTCCACCACGATGCTTTCTGCTGCGCATTACCTGTGCGGCCACAGAGAGGAGGAAAAATGCCAGGAACATGAGACAAGCTCCAGGCTAAGAGGGCCAGGAAGAAAAACATTCCGAATAGCCTCAGGATTGCATGCCGTCACCGTACATGCCACTCGTGTAAGTATACCTTACATCACACAGCAGAGCTGGTTTCCTCTAGCCGAGCCCTAAGACCTCGCCCCAAGACGCAGCCTTGGACTGCTAGGAATCCGGTTGCTGTCTAGAGTCGGCAGCATCTTTCGGAAGCGCTTTCCCACTGCCCTGGCAGTTGGAATAGCAGGTTTGACAATGATAGTGGTGAATGGCGAGCAGAAGACCGTGGATTCATGGCGCATGCACAGAAAGAGGCCACATCCCCCCATGATTGCATCACTATGACACCAGGCCCCATCCATCTTCCTTCTGTCGTTTCGTCGATATGACCAATGAAACTTCGCTTCTACAGCATCTCCATATGTCATGTGGCTACTGTCCGCCCCTTTCCGGCGAACCGGAAGTTGATAGTGGCAAGAAACGCTCCACCTGAGGCTGCGTGGAAGCCGAGGGAATTTCCGTTTCTTCTCCTGTTGCGCCCAAGGAACAACAGAGTCGTGCGGGCTCACAACAATCTCTCGAAGCTGAAGCTGAAGATCCATGCCGATCCGTGGCTAACTGTTCAAGCCATCTCCTTCTCTTCTCGCTCAATTTTCCCCTCCACACCCAAGCCCACATCTAGTACGAAAATCCATGCTCCAAACTTGAAAGCCCAATTCCAGAAAGAGCACCAGACATGCCTGGACCTCCTTGGATTCTGCTCGCTGAATCCACCGCTCTCCTAGCACGGGTTCGTCACCAACGTCTACATGCCGGGTCTGAGTTTAGGACCTTAGGAGCTCCAATATGCCAGGTCTATGTGTGGCGTTGCGGCTTTCGCTTTATGCCTCTTAGGACCGCTGCTGTAGCAAAGTATTCCACCTTTCAACGGAATTGCCATACGTTCCGGCCCACTCCTCTTCTGGCATCACGCACAAGCGGCCTGAGGATCTCTCGCCCGAGGCCTACCAAAGACGCCAGTTGCGCTCAAAACGACAAAAAACATCGGCAGATGTGAAAGGATTCGAAAACCCGACCAGGTAATAATTTAGTAAGCCATCTTATCATAGGAAATAAGCCATGTTCGTCGTGATGGGCACATGGAGCAGCTAGCGGGAACCCGAGCATGCCGGGCAGCTACCTTGCCAAACAGGTCGTGGCCGTACCGCAAATGGCCTCAGACTGCTTTGTGATAGGGTCTGCTTAGAGCCACTGGCACCAGTGCGGCGCTCATGCAAGACAAGGCTGCGCATGTCTACGATCCTGTGCCGTTAAAGATGCGACCCTTTCGCTGAAGTATTGAATTCCTACTGCCACAAGCTGCTTTTGCACACAATGCTCGAAGCACATACCTGTTGTTCCATCACCGTGTTCGCACTGGCCTCCAAACACAAATAACATCTTTGCACAGCTGTAGCAGACAATGGTAGAACACTGTAGCAGTAGCACATGCGTAAGCTCGTCATCGGGTGCTTGACGGGTAGCTACTGTCCTGACAATCCCTGTCAGCCCTGTCAGCCCGATGCAACGGCAGGAAAGCTGCAGACAGCAAAACGGCCTAGTAGACACCCCAGGCCCGGAGTCAGAACTGTAAGAACCTTGAGGCACAGACACGTCGCAGCATGCGGACCAGCTGCAGGATTCAAAACATAGACCTCGCAAAGAAGGCTCGTGAAGCCAAGACGGATGAGAAGCGAGACATGAACTTGCCTGGTCCGGGTCTCTGAACACGCAGACCTCAGAAACTCAGGTTAGGGTTTATGTAGGGTTTAGGTTTAGGGTTTAGGGTTTTAGTGTAAGGTTTAGGGCTCTCATGTCTATCTTGTGGAGAAACACGACTGAGTGCTTGCTTGTCTCGGCAGCCCGAAGCTGGTGCCCGAAAACACATGAATACTTTTCTTCAGCGAAGTCGTCCCCCTCAGTCCTGCTATGCTCGCAGAGCTGAGGAAGCCTCGCTACCTTGAGCCCCTTCTCAGCATCGTCACTGTGGTCACTGGGCTTCTTTTCGCATACGCGGAAAGCGCGAGTCCGCGCGGAAAACGAAAGCATGCCCACAACAAAATCTCTGCACCACCAGACGAGCGATGAGCTGTCGTAGTGTTCGCACATACGTGCAGCTTGCCCCTCAATGAAAATCTCACCCGCTGGTAAGCCCATCGCCACCTGGTAGAGGAGCAGCCGGCTGGCGCCATGGCAGGTAAGGCGAATCCATGGGCTGCAGCCCCAGCTCGTGAAGTGCTACAGACTGTGCTACAGGCCTGGGTTCTTTGACATGGTGCAATGGTGGCTGGTTGGTACCGACGCCGCTGCATGTTGCCGAAACTTGGAAACCTTCCCAGGGCGGCACATGTACTCGGTATCCGGGCTTCGTTTGGGCTCAAAGGCTGTCGGAACCCACCAACAGCCGCAATCAGAAGGACTGGGACTTGGTGTTGGGCACTGGTGCTGAACATCGTACATGTTAACATGTGCAAGACATGCCGCTGTGGGTGCACCGTTTTGCTGCAACTTTGTTGAGCAGTAAAGTCGGGTCGCAAGCGGTGCCACTTCAAATTCTTCATCTTTGCCCGGGACAGCACACCGTCATCCAATAACCTGGGTGGCACGAGCGGTCGGCAATCAGAATCCAAAGAGAAATGCCTCTCAACTTTCAAGAGAATGACTTCTCAAAAGTTCCACAACGTCGTCCCAACATCACCCTGCCGAAGTACGTCTTTTGCCCTCCTCATCCTCAAGGGTCCGATATCGGTCCTGCCCATGGGCACTGGCACCAGGGCAGCTGGTGTTGCTGTGCACGCGTCCTTGGCGAAAGGAACTCCCTCCGGATTCAGGCGAAGAGCGAAGTCGTTCGGGTTGAGGTCTCCGACGATATCCTTCAACAAGTTTGTCTGGTATGATTCACGGTAGCACTCGTCATGCATGCTTCGTCTGTTACTTGGCCATAAGGAAAGCAAGCCTCTCACATCATGAATCATGCTCAAGTCTTCCGGAAATGCTTCCAGGCCTCGAACACCAGGTACTCGCGGTGGGGATCTGGGCGCAGCACGTCGAAGAGTCGATTTGCGTCCTTCAGCAAGAATCCACAGCGATGCTGCGATGATGCTCCACAAGCAGAAGCCGAAGTTCTTTGGCACCTTGGGGTAGCCAAGAGACTTGCACCCCTCGAAGAAGCGCAGCCTGTCTCAGAGGCGTGCTTCTCATCCTTTAGCTCGAAAGCTTCAGAAAGGCAATTCTACATATGTTACGGAGCCGGAGCCTGCCCACGCGCCGAATGTGTTGAGGGTCGAAAGCCACTCTCCAACCCTCCTGCACTCATGCGACACACCTTGAAGGATACTTGCTTGGTTGGAACGCAACTACGACGTGGCGCCCTTCTGTCCCAAGGCTGTCGGCAGGGGCGGGGTCCTTGAGGCTGGGCAATGGCGTCCTGCCCGACAGTGGCTGGAAATTAGAACAGCAATGGAAGCTGTTGTCGCGGATGACCAGAATCATCTTTATTCAGACCTCGACCTGCTGGCAGGAGCTGGTAGCGTGGCCAAATCCAGCCTAAACACTCGGAACGTCAGGGAGGCTGACCAAGCGTGAACCCTGGCAGAGGGGCACACGTTGCTTCGGGTCCGTCTGCAGGAGCAGCCAGATCAGCCACCGTGTCAGCTCTCGGGTCAGTGATGGGATCAGCAGGAGGATCTGTGGGCGGATCAGCCGATGCATCAGCTGATGGTTCAGCCGATGGATCAGGGGAGAAGTGCTCACTCTCAGCCGCGGGGTCAGCAGAAGCAGCAGCTTGGTCAGCAGCCTGGAACTTCGGACATGCAAGTACCGGCAACTGGACGTGTAGATTCGCACGACAAGTGTGGCATGATTGTCACCGCCCAGGTGCGGCTGTTGCTGCAGCTTTGGACTTCTGCTTGGATTCAGATGCCTTGCGCGGTGGGACTTGGCCTACGACGTGCAAACTTGGAGGATCCTAATCTCAGACTGCTCGAGTGCGCTCCATTGAAGTTGGGACAGAAGCATCTGCAACCGAAAGAGGACGTCTTCTCACCCTCTGTTGGTCACGCAAACCCTCGTCCTGCAACACCCGACCCTCACGGAATCCAGAAAGTCTATCAAATCCCTATCGGCACATGTTTGGGCCTGCAGCAGCAGATGGTGCAGCTCCGACCAAGACTGCGCTGTCTCTGCGTCGAAGATCTGCCACAGCGAGCAAGCTCGGACTTGCTGGGATTTTCTGTTGGCACGCCTCCAAGGTGAGGATTCCACCTTTCTGTCCCTGCATGAACTCGCGCCATAGGTAGGAAACCTTCCAGCGTCTGTATCTTGTGGAGTCTACACCCGTCTCCAGACGGCATGCCAAAGTCTGCGGAAAGCTTTTCCGATATCCTAGCCGAATTCTACCCTGCACAAGCTGCAGCAACTGCCAAAATTCAGAAGCTGCAATAGCCTAGCCTAGACAGCTCACAAGGTGCTGAACGCTTTGAGCTTTGAGTGACAAGTTCTCTGCTTCGTGAAATCGCGTACGAACAGGAGTTCGGCTCTTTTCCACCACCCGCGGAGTGGTGTGGTCCGAACTGGTCGCAGCCAACCTGCTCAAGCCTCTAAAAAGCGAACTGGTCGGTCCGCAGAGCTTTTTTTCGGGCGGGTTTGGAGGGAAAGCTGAAAAACTCGAGGTGCAACGTCTTCAGCAGCTGCTTCTCTGTTTGCTTCCTAACTGGTAGCAAACACAAAAAGACTTTCACCCGCCCTTGTCACTGTGTGCACGTGCACTGCCCTGCATGACTGTCCTGGCAAATGACACTGTCCTGTGTTCTGCTTGCACTGCCAGGCACTGATTTAGGCAAGCAGGCTTGCCGTTGTTTGAGAAGGTGATCATATCGCGCTGGCGGGTGTTTTCGATTCAACAGCGAGGCTGAGCACAAGACTCTCTGCACGCCAAGTCGTCGACAGATCAGCGAAAAATCCTGGCGAGTGTTGCTGGAGGAATCACACTCCTCACGACAGGTACACCGTTTGCAAGCTCCTGCTTCGCCACAAAGCCATTTCTCTCCTGCCAAGTGGCTAACAAGGCACTGCTAAGACATAGCTATCTCAAAAGCTAACACAGGCAGCGAGACCCTATCGAGGGCATAGACCCATGCAGCAAAGAAGCTGCCATGTTTCGCCTGGAACTTCTTGCAACCAGGGCTCAGAAGATGAGCTGTACTGCGGTGGTGGAGCTGCATACTCCTTACCAAGGATCCGGCAAGGAGCATTGCTTTGAAGCCCTCGGCGCTGTCGATGAGACGGGCTTGATCCTTTGACAACTTGCTTTAGCAAACGATGTCTGCCACTTATGCCATAAGTGAAACAGGAAGCGCCTCAACGGACACGGGCTTTTCTGCTTCCATTCCTCCGCAAGCTACATTTCGCACGGAAACCGACGAAAACCACGGAGTCGGTCACAAGGCCACTCTGAAGGGGCCCCTCCTTCGCCCCAAGCTTCCTCGCGCTCTTCCGGGGCCACGCCGATGAGGAGGGCCTTGAGGTCCTCCTTGCGCAGGGAACCTCGATCCACGGAAGAAGCTCAGCCCCCTAATCCCAAGAACGAAGCCGAGCCCCCAAGCGCTGCCCGTGCCGAGCCAAGAGGTACCCGAACAAGGTCGCCACCTCGGGGCTCTTATGCAAGTTGGCACTCGACATCTAGCGCGAGTCTCTCGGTGACCTCCTTCGGCTTCAACGTCGGCAGCACTTGCTCGCAGGCGGTCCTGAAGTCCTCGCCATCTTCGTACTTCGTGCTTTGAAGATCTTCAGCCTATTTGCAGTCCGTCACGCCTCGAGGTCCACAATGCCCAGGTCGTGCGGGTCAATTCCTGCAGATGCAGCTCATGCAGGATGGTCGTCAGATCATCGAAAGCTAATGTTGATAGCGGCAGCCTTTGTACCAGGCATCCATCAAAGTTCCATGGTTCTGCAGGATCTCCCTGCGGCACGCCTCCGTGCAGGAGGCGCCGTTTGCCAAAGCTTGAAAGCAAACCAGCACGTCGCTCTCAGAAGTGCCTCCAGCAACTTCTGAGTCTTTGGATCGATGTCGATGAAGCGGAGGACCCCTGACTGGCACGCCGCACGCTGTGGAAACTTCCTGTCCGACACGGACCTCGGTCGCCAGTCAGCTCCGCCCAGAGCTTCCGAAGATTGCCTCAGGGGCATACCCAGGCGTTGCGTGGAGTGCTCTTCGGGGTTTACCGGGCAGTGACACTGCTATGGCTGCAACAAAAGTTGGCTAGTCGCCTGCGCATCCAAGCCGGTGCATCAGCTCGAAGAACTGCTGAGACGTGACGGAGCCTGGCCACGGAAAGCAAGCACAACGCTACACAAATCCATGCTTCTCGTTGCTACATGTTTGTGTCGAGTGTTTGTGACCGACTCGTGTCGAAAAAACAGAATTGGCGTTTGGTTGAGCAATCTCGAAGAACCGCCTCAGGCTATGGAGTAAACCATCAAAAGCAACTACCAGCAACGATCAGGAAAACTGTCCGCTGCGGTGCTGCTGCAGCACTATGTATGTGAATTGAAGGTAAACCCGGGCACACCCAGGACAACAGCTGCTGCAAGCACGCAGCTCAAATCTCATGACTATGCAGTCGACAAAGGAGAAGCCCAACAACTCCACGAGTGAATTGCTACACTGGCGTTGCGAGCTGCTAGCGCTGGCTTGTAGTCCCTGGCATTTGCCTCGGCCTCTCCAGTCCAACTCCGTGACCCAGCAGGCAGCTGTAGACACGAAGTCCCTCAAAGGGGTGATTCACCGTACGTCAGACGCAAAAAAACAGCTGAAATACAAGGAAATGCGTGAAATTTGAACTCCTGGCCTTGCCATGGCTTCTCGTACCAGCTGTGGCCTGGAGCAGATCAACACGGGGGTTTCCGAAAATAAGGGGTACCCGATTTGGGGGTCCTTATAATGAGGATCCTACCATTTAGAGTACTATATTAGGGTCCCCCATTATCGGAAACCCCCACACCACTGCCCGTAAAGTTCAATTGGCACGCTGTGCCTCTGCAGACACACATGCAAACCCGAGTGAGTGGCATTATGCACAAGCATGCATGTGTATAGAGGAACTTGCTTGCAAACGTACTCAGGTACCCATAGTGATACTTATGTATGTATGCATGTATGTACGTATGCGGGTGGCTGGCTAGCCGGCTAGCTGGCTAGCTAGCTAGCTCGTTGGGAATGTAGCTAGCTACGTATGGGCATGGGTGCTTGCATGTGCGCGTACGCATGCATGTATGCATGTATGTCTGCAGGTATGTCTGCAGGTATGTCTGTATGTACGTATGTACAGCGTGACATATGTATACACACGCGCGCGCGCGTGTGCGCGTGTGTGTGTGTGTACCTAAACATGTGCATGCGCCGACACAGAGAGAACGAGAGAGAGAAAGGAGCGATACGTACAGGCCGCCCATGCTCACACATGGGCACACGCACGAACACGAACAAAGGAAAACAAAAACATGTGCACCCCAAGGTAGCACCTGAAGCATGGCACACTTGTCTGAGCTTGGCGCGTCAGCTCGTGCTTCAAGATGTCTTCGGCCTTTTCCTCATTGTCTTCCTTGGGCGGTGCGGTGGACGAGTTGTGTAGAAAAGTGCGAAGGCCGACGCCGCCTCCTCCGGCTTCAGCTTGACCTGACCCCATGACAACTCATGCGGGCGTGACAACTCCGACAAAATCAAGGCAGAACAACGCACATACCCGAACATGCTCATGGACCTCTGCTGCCACGAGCAGGGACGTTCCCACTGGCAGCACAGGCCTGTGAAAGCTGTGCGAGCGGCCCGCGGAAGCTCGATTCTCTTCAGATCTGGCCTTCGCAAGGACTTCGGCTTCTTCAACTCCCAGAGACGCCGAGTGGTCACCTGTGTAAGACACGGTCGCAGTTGTGGAGCCAGAGCAAACCCGAGGCAGCCGCGAACATGTCTTCCAGGTCCCAGAGGAACAGCGAATCGGAGTGGCCTCTCCAATTCATTCACTCTCCTCAGTGGCCCGAAACTGATTAGGATGAAGGCCTGGATTAGGATGAAGGCCAAGGAAGAGCGTCTCCACAAGATCTTCCGGAAAGCCCAAGGCCTCGTTCACGCACCGTAAGCTTTAACCCGTCTTCCACCCTGTGCATTTGCACGGCTGTTGCCTTGCAGCCTGACGACAGGTCTTCCATGGAAAGGCCTTGAAAGCACATGGGTGGTTGTCAAAAATTATGGTCCCTTTTTGGGTCCTTATTATAATACGGCACCTATTATTTAGGGTACCCCACAAGGGACCACAATTTTGACAACTACCTACATCGAAGGCCACAACGCTGGACCCATCTACCCCACGGATGAGATCGCAGCTGGCATACGGGTCCTTCTTGAAAATCTCTACCCACACCGTTGCTAAGTCCTGGGACATGGGGACATCGTGCGGTAACTTCAGAAGGCAAGCAGGATCGGATGCAGGAGTGAAGCCCGGTCCTCGTAAGTGAGGTGGATGGTTTCGAAGAAACGGGTCCTCACGTCCGGCAGCTGCGGATTCCACAAAGCAACAAAGGCCTAAAGGCTAAACCCTATAAACCCCATACCCTCCCTCCCCAAACTGACAAGCGCACACGGCTTCGCTGCTCTCAAAGTCCAGGTCCTGCAGATGGCTCGCAATTTTTTGGTGAGGGCAGGGGGGCTTAGATAGGAAAAGTATCATATGATTATGGTCTAGTATCGAATACTATAGTCTAGTCTAGTCTAGTCTAGTCTAGTCTAGTCTAGTCTAACCTAGAACTGTTATGGTCTAGTATTATCGTATAACAATAATACATGGTATAGAGGCGAAGAGGCGAGAAGAAAAGGTCACAGAAATTTCCGAGGTCCTTGAGCCGCAGCAGGTTGCGATCTCCACACAGCTCGGCCTTTGCTTGCCATGGGCTAGGGCCTTGTTCTCTGGGGAGATGAAAAATGTAATGGACGATAAAGATAAGATAATCTACTGTAGGATAAGATAAGTTAAGATAAGAGAAGACAGGAGACTAGACTACAAGTAGCCTTTTTATACTGTCAAACAATGTGAGAAGCCTCTGGGCGTGAGGCCCACAAGCTGCGGAGGCTTCCCCTGTAGCCATTCCCTGAGCGAATCGCAGACCACGTGGGTTTCAGGGGGGGCGTTTCGGGTTTAGGGTGAAGTTCAGTGGGGTCTGGTCTGGCTGGCCCGATATATTGCTAAACCCTAAACCCTAAACCCTAAACCCTAAACCGTGAAGCTTTAGGTGTATTGCTTCAGGCCCGGCGGCGACGGGCGGCATTGCAGAACTCGTTGAAGTTCAGCGATCCACTGCCGGTCGGATCGAGGCCAAAGCGCCAGGCAGCCACCTGGCAGCCATTTGCTGAGGGTTTAGGGTTCAGGGTTTTTTTGAGGGAGCCCTGCG
>CAJNDV010036219.1:32584-58780 GCA_905221635.1 Symbiodinium sp. CCMP2456
ATATTATATTATATTATATTATATAGGCGGCCAGCAGAGCAGAGGGAGCAGCTCTGGGAAGCCAGGAAGGCCTTCCTCTGCTGCGCGAGGTTTCGACCTGGGAGCAGAGGAGGCTCAGAGAGGAGAGAGCCAAAAGCTGCAGCGCAGCGCAGCGGCTTTTCATGCGAAGCGCTCGTGAGTGAGATAGGTGATCAGTCGCTGGCGGGCAGCAATCGTCGGATGGCCCATCTGGCGCGGAAGGAATGAGCCCTTCACTGTTGCGGGCAACGTCCTTTCGAGCAGGCACTCTCGGTAGCTGCGGCTGCTGCTGCACATGCTAGCAGTGACACCAGCATTACATCAAGCGCAGGAGGAGGAGGAGGAGGAGGAGGAGGAGGAGGAGGAGTTGAACTATCTGATCTGTCAGCCACCGCGACTGCGAGAGATCTCAAAGGCTGTCCTGGACAGACTGCTCACGGAGGGCTCACTGGCCGACTTGGCAAGGCCTGCGAACCAAAATCACGGCAAGGTACTGAGAGCGGGGATCAAGTGACGAGGCCCCCGGCCAAAGTTCGGCTGTGTCTTCCGCATGGACGGACTAACTGGTGGCCTCAGCAGGCTCGGGCACTGCCCCCCGGGTGCGCAGAGAGCTCATCGCGACTTGGGGCTCCGCAGCATCCCAGCGCTGGGACTAGGTCCAGGCCGCCCCTTCTGGTACGGTAGACAAGCGAAGAGTGGCTCTGATGGTAAACGGCGGCCTTCATGGCCGGGCTCAGGGCATGGTGACAAGAGCCGAGCAAAGCAGGCCACCACAGCTACCCTGTAGCAGCTACAGTATGCTGAAGTCCAGTACGGTGCTATGTCTTCGTGCTTCATCGCATCTTGGCTGGGGACCGTTGCAGAGCCGTTCGGGGTATGAGTGTCGCTTAGTACCCATGGCCGAGGCTTCCGGAGTCGTAGAGGCCCGGGGAGAGTCTGTTGTGAGATGTGCGATGCCCCTTGGAACTCACGAGGCCCCAAGAAGGTGAGACGAGTCGCTCAAAGCGAGCTGCGAGCAAGAAGGTCAGGGAAGCAGACGTGCTCAAGGTGGTGAAACAGGCTCTGCGAGGCTCCGCATGGCTCCCCGACACTCCCTGTCATCCTTTTTTCTGCTGTATCTCACACGATGCCGGAGAAGTACAGCTCGGCCCCCTGCACGAACGTGACCGGAACAGCACAGCTACACTCGATCCCTTCTTGTGACTTGTTTGGATGCCCCTCTTGAGATTGGTCGTCAGAAGGCCTCGACGGCAAGGCAGCCGAGAAGAAGCGTCAGCAGCACCAAGCTGCCCAGGGCCATCAGCACCGGGTATTCAAGGTGGCTTTGAAACCTGCCAAGCCGGCGATGCACCCGAGCTATCGCTCGACTCACTGCCCTTCTACGACACAGACTTCTATTCTTTGCCGATGAGAAGATTGCAAAAGCTGAGGTACTGGCCATGCGTGGTCCACGAGCCCAGGTGATGGAATAGACAGCCACACATCCTGCCGTCACAGCCCAAAACGTCATTTGCCTCTCGGCTTGGCAGATGACTTGACGCATTTCGCCTGCTTGAGATGCACGATGATTTGAGAAAATCAGGGCACACCGAGCTCTCCAAATCCGGAACCCCCGAGTGCTGATCTGTTCGAAACCCTGCATGGCTACCAGTCCTCGCCCCGCTCGTCACGGGAGCTGTAGTAGCAGGTAGCCTTGCCAGTGCATGCTTCCTCATGGAGACACAAGAGACCAACCATAGTACTATTGGATATGAACCATGCTGATCATGACACCTCAAGGTTCAGAGGAAAGCCGCGAAGGAGTTAGCCCTTCTCTTGGACTTTCGGGCGGGAGAGGTGACAGGTGGGTCAAGCGAAAACTCGATTCGGAAACACGTGTTCTATACCGCAAAAGATGGACCATTTGCTTCGTCGTCGTCGCCGCTGCTCACGCCGTCGTCGCCACAAGGGCCAGAATGGAAGTTGTGGAGCCCGACATGCTCACTGCATGTGTGCGTCTAGGACAGCCGAGTCCTGCACGACCTAGCGACCTAGCGACCCAGGGTTGGCGCTGCCACAGTGGCCACGATTTACCCTCAACTGCCAAAAGGGGCTTTCCTGCAGGTGGCCTTGTCCGCATGCTCCATCTGCTCCTGGAGGTGTGTCAGCACCTGACATGAACAGGGCCCTCTTCTGTGCTCTGAGGCGCGGGCCGGGCTGGAGCACCGAGGTGCAGACGTCTGCGGTGGTGCAGGGGATGGGGCCGCCGGGTGGCTGCCGGGCTCGCTGGCTCTTCAGATCCAGAGCAAACTGGTCCAGGAACCTCGGCACAGGCGTGGAGACGTGGGCTTGAATTCGCTGCGCGCCGCTGAGCTCGTATGAGCTCGTCACCCCAGCTGTGGAAGGCACGGGTCCTCAGCACCAGCAGAGGCGACATGGATCCAAGGAGCAATCGCTCCACAGTCGCTGCTGCCTCGGACATTCGATTCTTGCAGTACCTCGAAGCTGCGACGGTCTCGATCGAGGCCCAGGGTCATCGGCTCCAGGGTGGACCATTTTGCATCTTTAGCGTCAATGAAGACCGAAGATGTCAGGCATGAATAAAGAAGCCCCGACTCAAGAGACGTGCATGAATTACGACTTTACACAGCCGCTTCGAGCTTGCTGGGCACCTTCTGTTCTCTACATTGCTACAGAAGGCTCACTGAACCAGCCCTTTCGGGACTGTGGGTCACATAAACGAACAATCCTACACCGCATCGCTCATTTGGCGCGCAGACCTTCGGCAACTGAATTGCTTTGCGCTTTGCTGCGCCGCGGCAACCAATAAGGCATCTTCAGCTGTCTCTTTGCAACTGTAAAACCGGGTGAGATGAGCTTTTCATAGCTTTTCTGTACAATTTTTTATCTGTGCCAGCCCCAGGCTCACTGTGCTTGCTGTGCTTGCAGCACCGCCACCACCTGCAGAAGGCAGTTGCGGCTCCCTCTTTGGCTTCAGAAGTTGACTTAGTTCCAGAAGGGCCTCAGCGTGTGATTCACGTCGATTTAGCCACTTGGCCAGCCCCATCGGGGTCTGCCTGAGGAGTTTCAGCTTTCCGGCGCTTGACATAGGCAAGGAGTTTCGGTGCAACCGGGGCACCCGAAGGTATTGCACTTGGTGGCATCTGCTCCCATCCAGAGGAGAAGCCTGCCAGACCCAGAGCCTTTCCCTTTTCGCAAGTTGCTTTGCGATTTCTCATGGCCTAACCATCTCCGGGTCGTTGCACTGCACGGCCCGATGCAGCGGATAGGAGGCCACCTGCCAGACGAGAAGGTGGGCCTCGAGACTTTTAGGCTGGCATCTTCAGGCCGCCACAGGAGACCACTTGTGTGCTGCGCGCACATGCCGGTATCCTCAAAGGCACAAGAAACAAAAATCCTTCAAAGCATCGGAACTGTCTTACGTCAATGGCTTCTCTCCAAAATGCCTTCAGCCGCCAGGAAGGCCTTCGCCTTTTCCCGGAGCTCTCTTTCTCGCTTGGCCTGGCAACCGATTCAATGTAACCTATTTGTTACGTTGGGCTGTCTGCGGTGACACGACGATTTATCACTCGGCAGATTTTGGCCTCTGCAGCAGATGCTCGCGCCTTCTGCTCCATTTCCTCACGGGACATGAGCTCAGGAAGAAGGCGCTCAAGGGCAAGCTGAGGCAGCCTGGAGCTGTCTGCGCTTCTCAGCTTGTCGCCGCTGCTCCTGCGAATCGAAATGTGAAAGTCCGACACTCGACACCCTCAACTCTCACTCGCGCTCCGGGCTCCTCAACTCTCTCTTCTGCAAGCCGTGCTTCCTCTTCTGCTCGCCTGCCGAAGGCAAGTGTGGGAGACCAGAGGAAACGGAGAAGAACCGAGGTTCGCTTGAGTTCAGAATATCCCCTGTTCTGCCAGATACCTTGCTCAAGCATGCTAGTTTCCATTGCAGTACTCCACGATCTACCGTAATCCCTGCTCTGCGCAGTAGTCTCATCACGGCTCTTCTAGCATCGTGTGCCTTGCCACTTGGGGCGTTGAGTTGGCCAGGATGGGGCTTCAGGGCCTAGGGACGGAAGTGCCTGAGTCGTGGAGAGAGGGAGGCTTCCAAACTCTTCTTGGTACACAGTGGCAGCCCGAAGTCGCAAGGACCATGCTCACACTGATCATGCTTCACTATCGAACATCTGTGAGGGGAAGACAAGGCTTTGGGATGGTGTGTAGGTCCAGTGTCAGAGACGAAAACTCGTTTGTCTCTGACCCTGCCAGCTTAAAATCCTACTTGTACACGAGGTTTCTTGCGATCCGATGCGACTTCGAGCTAGCAACCAGGCACGTCGGCCACCCAAAAGACAGCGGCTCTGCTGGGCCTCCTTGCAGCCAGCAGCTCCTCCTCCAAACGGCGCTCCTCCTCCCGGCGAATCGCCATGTCCGCCTCCTAGTCGTCGAGGGGAGACGTTGGGACACGAAGGTGAAGAAAGAAATTTACATGTTTCAGGATCACGGTGTCGGCATAGCTGAACTGGTTATGAGAGATCTACCTGCCCGAGTTCTTCCTTCAGTCAACAGCCCAATTGAAACCTTGTATGACAAGCCCAGGGTTTCAAGACCACTATCGCAGTCCTCCTGTCTTCTGCGTCGGTCGTCTTCCAATCGCTGCTTTTCAGCCTCTGGAGTTTCCAACTGAGTTTCCCGTGCAAGTTTGTAAATGAGGGTCCTGACAGATTCAGGGCAGTAGACATGCCAACACAGGTCGAAGCCCCAACGAAGCATCTGTATGGACAAACTTCGAAACGACCCTGAAAGCTTACTTTACGCAGCCCTCAAGACCATGAAAAAGAGCCGCCGCCTCGATCTCCTGCTCCAGACGTCGGCGGCCCTCATTGCAATTCTTGCTTTTTGATTTCCGGTATGCTCCGGTCCCCAATACGCAAAGGCACCGTGGACTGAAATGGGCTGATGGAGGTTTCAGCTTCCAGGCCGACCCAATGCCCGACCAAAATCAAGACCCAGAGACTTTAAATCGACATCCCAAAGCCAGAGCCATTACAGGCATTGAACCTCCCGACTTCAGGGCAACGGCGCCTGCGCCTCGACCTCGGCGCGCCGCCTCTCTGCGGCTAGGGCATCTTCAAGCCGACGTCGCGCCTTCGCCCACGGTGATTGAAAGGCTCGACTCTTTGAGGGGCATAGCGTCGGAAACCTGAAAACCTTCTGTGCTTGTCCAGTTTCTAAGCTGCGATTGACCGACTGCAGAATTTGGATGCGACATGCAATCGAAAAAGCTACTATTGCTTGTGTGTGTGTTATGACCACCACGCCGTGAAAAGACCTAGGCTAGCCCTGGGGAAGAAGCCTGTAAGAGGCGTGAGAGCAAGACAATAATCATAGTCACACATTCCGCTCACCCAACTTCCTCTAACAGCGAGTCCGAATTCGCGACACGAGTCTGATCGAGATCGACCGTTTACGGTGGCAGCCCAAACGCCCTCTCAAATTTCGCCAAGGTCACTAAAATCCCACCTTGCCGAGCTGACACCGAGAACCCCAAAGCCCAAAGCCTGGAACCAGAGAAACCCTTCGAGCCTCCGCTTCTCGGGCAACGAGATCTCGGTGCGCCTGGAGCTCCGACTCGATGGACCTGGAGGCTGCCAGGCCCTCGAAGGGATCCCAATGAAAGCAGATCCCCACAAAAACCCTAAGCCCTCCTAAGTACCCTAAACCCTAAACCCTAAACCCCCCAGCGGGGTCCCCTTTGTGTCTGCGGTCTGAGGAGGGCACTGGAGGTGCTCCGTGGCCAGGGCAAGAGCGGTGAACTGCCATTGTTGAGCGCGCACGCAAGGCTGCCACAAAGCCAAGGAGTCTAAGAATGGCTTAGGGTTTAGGGTATAGACTTTCATGAAACAGATCTGAGCTTTGATGGAAGAGAAAGAGACAGAGAGAGAGAGAGAGAAGAAAAAAGAGAGCCTCTTGGAGCCCTCCCCGGGCTGAGTAGACAGTTCTCTTCTTCAATTCGTCTTTCGGCTGGAGACTCTGGGCCCCTTTGTCGATACAAATCGTGTGCTCCTCAATTGCCCCTTGCTCTGTCAGGCCAGAAAGCCTTTTGCGCGTAGAGAAGTCCCGCTTTCTCCAACCCGGCATCAATCGACCTGATCCTCGATGTCAGGCTCCTCATCCACCGTCAGGGCATCATCTACAACGATGTCCTCGACCTGCCAGAATCTGAGCAAGGAGTACAGTAGGACTGTGGAACTCAGGGCGCATGCGCTTGCCTGGCCCTTGCAGCATGTAACGTCCGAAACAACATGAGAAAACCGAACCCAAGCCCTCCTCCTCTCGCACCGTGCTGGAAACGCCGAAGCCGAAGCCGTCCAAGTCCTTCGGCACGAGTGCGGCACAAACTGCCTTCCAACCCTGCAGCGACTACGACATCTTGCACGGAGGATCGCGTATCCGCGAGATTGAATCTAGCGTATTGAACTTATAACGCTGTGCATCCTCAATGAATGAACGGATGCGAGATACCCTGGAAGCGGGGATTGAAAACCAGGGAGGCCTTTCAAGGACTTGATGCATTTACATCTTGGGGAACAGGCTCGTGGTGCTTGTGGAAAGTTCAAGAAAACTCCTCCCTGCCAGGCCTGTGCTCTGGGCATCGAGCTTTGACCCAACCCGAAGGACGGAGCTTGTGCCTCATGAGCCGAAGGATGCTAGTCTACAAATGCCACAGCTTCGGCTGGACCTTAAAATTCCTGTTGTGCCCGGGTTGACAAAGGAGGAAGTCTGGAAACGGGTTTCCCCTGCCCTTGCCCCACCCTGCGCTGCCCTGCCAGGGCACGATCACATCGTTCTCTGTGACAAGCACGGCCTCATCCACAAGGTCCTTCACCAGAACCAGATGGAATCAGACGTTCACCCAGCGAAGCAATAGTTAACCCTAAACCCTAAACCCTAAACACAGTTGCG
This sequence comes from Symbiodinium sp. CCMP2456, assembly GCA_905221635.1. Taxonomy (NCBI): domain Eukaryota; class Dinophyceae; order Suessiales; family Symbiodiniaceae; genus Symbiodinium; species Symbiodinium sp. CCMP2456. Next base: position 39,553 of record CAJNDV010036219.1, read on the forward strand.
ACATGCCCACACCAATGTCCTCTGCTGGGTGCATCTCTTCGGCTCCGACTTCCACTTCTGCAGGGACCTTATTGCAATCTCCGATACTAGAAAAGACTGTGAGCTGTTCGAAAGGATACCAGAAAAGCTCCTCAAGAATCTGCACGTCTCTGCTTCTTCTACTTAAACCAGAACTCGGCCCTTTGCACACGGCTCCTCGAGGAAGCCAGCCTGCAGGCCGTGGCCTCGAGACAAAGCGGAAATAAATCTCGCTGCGGATTTAGGTTCGGGATTTAGGTCAGGGTTTAGGGTTTAGGGTTTAGGATTTAGGTCAGGGTTTAGAGTTTAGAGGTTAAAGGACCAGGGTTTACGGAGGATACCGCGGATCGCAAATTACTGGAAGGATCTGGGAGTTCAGCTGTATCTCGGATGAGTCCTACGACCCCGGTCCAACATCTCCACGCATAAATGATAACCATCAACACACAGATCGCTGTGACAACATCGAGGTCTGCACTTATCGTGGTAGTGGGTGGCAGCGTCAAACCGCCTTGAGTTCTTCGTCAGCAGAATGACGATTTCACCAAAGACTGGCTGTTGTCGGCTTGGTTAGATCTGGAATGCGGCCAAGTTGCTGCCATAGCCGCTAGGCATCTCCTAACGACAGTTGTACGCAACAGCCATGGAACATGGACTCGAGGGTTGCAGTATTGCGCAGAGCGCCCCTGACAATTCGACAACTGTCCTTGACTGACCGCCACGCGCTGTTCAAGAACTGCGCAAGGGTCGCGCTTGGACTTTTCGGTGACTCTGCATCATCATCCAGGAAGAGCTCCTGCTGCTTGGGCACCCCACTATGGATAACACAACTCGACAGCACAAAGTGGAGTAAGACAGTGTCCTCGTGCTCAGGTTCCATGGCATCCACTCTGCAAGCAGCCTAAGCATTGACAAACATCAGGCCACTTCACACCCCTGCTCTGACTCTGGACGTTGCACCCGCGTCCTGGGATCCTGGCCTACGTCATGACCAACGCCAGCTACCCTAAAGGTCGTGAGACCACATCCTTTGACATGTTGTTGTTCCTTTCGTGGCGTGTCCGGGGTATGCCCAATCAAAACCAGACTGAAAAAACAACTAGCCTTGTGTTTTTTCCGGAGGGACTCAACTGCATCCTGCCTAGCAAGGAAAGTCTTGCTAGACGAGCACCTGTTTGCTGAGGGTCTGCTGGGGAAGAGCTCATCCTTCCTTCCGTCTCTTCTCATGGAGAAGTCAGATCACCTGCACCACTACAAGTACGATATTCTTCAGTTTTGCTCATCTTGCTGGCATGAAACGAACCGGGCTCCAAGAATGCTGAGACATCGGATGCCAGGTTTAGGCTTCCCAATTCGTCTCTGGCGGATTCTTGAGGCTAGGCTTCCTCCGGTGGGCTTTGAATAGATATATCCTTGCGGTGAAGCTCAAGAGGGTCCTTCGAAGGTACCCACTTCAATAGTAATTCTTCCGAGCTTGTAAGAAACAACTGCCATTTCTCGTTTAGTTTGGAGACATTTCAGACGCGCCTTTAAGTCTTGCATGTGTCACTCTTCAGTGGCAGTGTTGTGGATGTCCCCCACCCACTTCTTCTAAAGTTGCGGAATTGGCCACCGGGCTGTTCTTCCTGAATGGTCAGAGTTCTGGGAAAGCCAGCAACCGGATTGATCTCGGACTTGACACGGCCTTTGGCTTGCAACTCTCCAGTCACCACGAACAGTTCACACAAGTGACGGAGGGTCAATTCGTACCCATGTTGGGTTGCTCTGGGTTCATGGAGCTAGCCCTGCATAGCCCTGCAGTACTAACTCTAGGGCCGAGTGCCCTCCTGCCCGCCGCGTCTCCCTGCTCGTTAGATTGCAAGTTGCATCTCCCCAGGCTTTCAACCCCTGTGGTGTCTGAGCAGCTTGCAGAGTGGGCTGCCGAAATCTGAGTACAGGTTGTACTTTCTCGGCCTTGGGACACCATGCGAAAGGCGGCTCGTTCCACATCTTTCCCCCGGCTGAGGTACACCGCGCCTCTGTCCTCCGCCTCTGGCGATAAAGGCTCGGCACAGGCCAAGGAGCTGAGGTGCACTTCCTCGTCGGAGCAGTCGCAAGATGCCACAAGCACGTTGAAAGAGGAAGAGGGAGACTCAGGGAGATTAGTCACTGATTAGTCACTACAGTCCCTACAGTCTTAGTCATAGTCCTCAACTGCCATGGCTGCCGCCGCGGCAGACACAGAAGGCAGGCAGCTGAATCTTTCGGACTCTTTGTCGCTTCTTGGGACAGTCTTGGACTTGGCGAGATCCTGCACAAAGAGCGGGAAATGGAGATGGACTTTGCTCACGCGCACGCATCCAAACATGTATCCTTCGCATCCACGGCCCCAGTTGGGCAGGGTTCTGCCTCGGAGACGCTGAAGGAGCATCGGCGAGCAAGGCGAGCCAAAAAAAAAGGATGAACCGCACCAGCCCAGTGGCGGTGGGCCCGCAGTACGGAAAGGACATCAGACCCATGGAGCTGAGCAGGTTTGAAGCCTCGATGCACACTGACAGGCTGACAAGGGATTCCTGGTGATTCTTGGGGGCGCAGGCCATGCACGGCGACACCCGGACCTTCACTGCTGATGCCCATAAGTCTGGCGAGGACTCTGGTTGAAAGGCCTCTGGGTTCCCAACTCGCTCCAGGGTCACCGGCAATGGCGCTTTGGCGTCCCCTACCCCTCTCCCAACTGAAGCGGCAAAAGCTAGCAAACCATGCTTCAGGCATCTTCACGGCCGGCGGCAAACTTGCGCCATCCTAGTGACCTAGTGTGCCCTTAGAACTCCTGCGATCATCCGCTCGGCGCACCACACCGTACCTGTGATGTTCTCGCCGAGGTGACGGTGCTTGAAGGTCACAAAGAGCCGCGCGGTCGTAATCGGATGTATCTGCGCGAGTCTGCATCAAGAAAGACTCGGTTTGCCATGGTCTGCAAACAGTACGAGGTAGCAGTCTGGAGCGGTGCCTGACATGTTGAAGGCACGAGGTTGTCGCAGAGAGTGCAGGTGCCCACGTCTGACATCTGCCAGGGATGCGTCATGAACTGGAGCCAAGCATAGCTTCTCCATTGACCGCCAACTCTATCAACATCCTGCCTCTGTTCTCACGATGGTGCAGGGGCTGCTTAGCACGTGGGTCGAAAGCCTCATGGCCTCGAACATGCCAATGCCTCAGCGCAAGTCTGCAAGCTTCTCGACCGAACTACTCGCTGCCCAAGCTTTGGAAAGGGGTCAGCATACAGTCGTGTAGTCTTCTCGGGAGAACCTCTGTCGGACTTAAGCAAGCACAGCGAATGAGGGCAGCACAGACCACGGAGAGGCAAATCAGAACGGCCATGGGGCACCACACATGCAATCTCTGCCTGGCTCATGTAGGACAGACTGCATGCAGGATTTCGTTACTTGCGGCACTCGAACCTTCTCGAACCCCTCAAGCGAGCTAAACAGGTAAGAGCACCCAGCGATGCAGTCGAAGCAGCCAAACGGGCCTGTCGGGACTCTCGCATGGATCTTTGCAGCGATTCCATAGCCCCGATCTGTCTGGCATCGCAGCTTTGTGCCCGGAAGCTAACCAATGCGAGTTAAAGAGGCCTGCGTGGAGGTTCATGGGTAGTTATAAGTGGGGTTATAAGTCCCCTAATATGGGTTATAAGTATAGTTACCCTACTTATAACTTATAACCCCACTTATAACTACCCATGAACCTCCAAGTGGAAGCCGAGGCCGACTGATGCTTTTAGCAACAGAAGGACATGCAAATGAGAATCTCTCAAATGCCTGCAAAACATAAACACTTCAGCCTAACTCTACCAGCAAGACTTCCTGCAACGACCCGAGGTTGCACCCATAAGTCGGCCTTAATCCAACCTGCTCACAGAATCCCCAAGAAGGAGCCCAAATGTGTTCAGACTGCTGAGAGTCTTATCTAGAGAAACAAGGCCGAGAGGTCAGAGCAGATGAAATCTCAGAGCTCGTCGGAAAATCAGCGCCCGCTTGGCGAGGAACTGTCAACAAGCTCTTGCGAAGTACGTTATCAAAGAGACAACTTATGAGGAGCAGAACTACTCTGTGTCCTGTATGCTTTTACCCAGTTTGTCGCCGGTCGCTTCAACATCCAGGTTCGATATCTCCTGCACGCCGGTGGCCTTGTTCTTGGGACTCAGCACGGACATGCAGACAGGGAGGAAGATCAGCCCGTGCGAACCCCCCGCCACCACAATGCCAAAGAACATTTGAAAGAAGACGCGGAAGGCCTGACTCGACGAGAAGGCCAGAGGCAAGATGGCCAAGAAGGTGGTGGAGACTCCCAAGAAGATGGGCTGTCCCATTTCCTTCATGGCCAGCTCCGCCCGTTTGGGCCCTGGCAAAGATCCATCTTGGAGCCCGAAGCTGTGGGCCATGTGCATGGAGTAATCCACCACCAAGCCTGGGTTGTAGTTTTGGGGCCTGGAAAGTATTTACGAATAGGTACCTCTATAGAGACCATAAGGGAAATTTTAAAGTTTCCCAAATTGCCACCTAGAAGCCCACGGCCATGATAAGGTTTATCATAGAGATGGAGTTTAGAGCCAGGGACCAAAGCACGATGTTGCCCATGAGGTCCATAAAGACCAGCGCAAGGACGAGAAGCACGACCAGTACAGAGAGGGGGTGGGCCAAGACGAGGGCGCTAATGAGCAGCACTGCCCCCAAACAGAGCCCGATACTAATTGTCATCTGCTGCACGATAATACGGTACTGGTCAAAGAATATATACACCCGCGAGCTCATGAAGCTTCCAGGTAGCGCGCTTTGCCACTGCTCCGTGAAGGCCTCCATTTCTTCGAGCAAGGCAATCTGCTGCTTGCTGTTAAACGTGTCGATGTGATTCGCCCGGAGCCGAATCACTTTGATCTGTCCGTTCTGGATCACCACATCATCTTCGAAGGCCCTACCCCGAGGCGTTGCGAGGAACTCCTGAAGTGCGGTCAAGAAACTGCTGCCCGTGACCAGGTGGCTGGTGCAGGTTGTGACACCGGCGGGCAAGCCGGCCTCGCAGCCGGTACGGTTGGTCTCGACTGCCGTAAAGGCACTGTCAGGCAAGGAAGCAAGGACACCCTTGTTCTGCACTGCCCAAACTGTGAAGATGGTGTGCCACGACTGCAGGCCCCGGACAGAGTTGATGTTGCTGAGAGCCATCAACCCGGCCCCGGCCTCCTCCAGATGGCGCTGCACTGCCAGGGAGCTGAAGTCCTTGTCTGCGACGTAGAAGGCGGTCGGCAAGGCCAAGCCGCCTGTTGAGAGGCCGCCGAAGTGGAGGTTTTCCATGTTGTAGAAATCTCTTAGGAAGCTCTGGTCGGGTGAAAGGTCCATGATGTCAAAGTCGGTGCTGAGGCCCAGGCTCACCTGCCAGGCAGACACTGCAGCTACCGCGAGGAAAAGGATGATGGTGGTGAAGGAGATGGCTGGGTGGCTGGTCAGGAACTTGATCATGGCCACGAGGGCGGTCTCAAGAATGGACGTGCCCTGCGAGTTCTTCTTGCTGGGCATACATGATGGACCGGCCGCAACACAGAAGCAAGGGTCCAGGCGAGGGGGCTCTGCTTCGGCACGCCTGGCATCAAGCGCAAGCAGGGCACAGAAGGTAGTGCAGTGCAGAAGCCAAATGTAGAAGCAGGAGATGGCAGCATAGACACAGAAGTACTGCACCGAAGGGAAAATGCCGGTTGCACCCAGCAGGAAAGAGGAGATGGAGGTCACCTTGGTCAATGTGATGGAGACTCCCACGCGCTGCATAGCTTTCTCGATCCGGTCGGGGATGCTCAGGGATGGGTCGATCGCATCGAAGGCCCCAGAGATGACGAAGGCATCGTCGATGCCAATACCCACGAGAATGAAAGGGAGGATCTGCTGCAGCACAGTGAATGGAATTCCGATCAGCATGGAGGTGCCGTAACCAGCGATGCACCCGAAGAGTACCAGGTAGAACTCCACCACTCCCAGCAGCCTTCTGCTCTGTGTCCATGATGCTGTCTTACCGAGGAAAACCGAGCAGAATGTAGCCATCAGCACGAAGGCTACGGCAAACAGTGGAATGTCCGCTCGAACAGTTCTGTTCAGCTCGTCGTCCTGGGAGCGCTGCGCCTGCACAAAAGCATCCACGTACTCATAGCGTTGATTAGAGAGCTGGTCCTTGGTGAAATGCTCCACCAGAGCCTCCTCCCATTTCGTCATCGCATCCTCGCTGCCGGCACTCAAGATGAAGTCGACACGTGCAGCACTGGCACTCGTGATGCTGCCGTTGCCATCGCGCTCAATTCCACCCAGTGAGTCATCGCCGAACGCTGGAGCACCGTCGGGGAAGTTGGCCTTGTTCACAGCAACCAGGATGTCGGCTTGAGTCTGGACTGTCTGATTGAAGTCGGCTGTGGTACCGGTCCCAAAGTAGCGGCGGACCCCAGGATTCAAGCAACCGGAGGTCACCCGCAGGCACAAATCGGCGAACGAAGTCCCATCAGCATCAGAAAGTGCTTTCACATCATCCGCAAGTCGGAAAATCTCGGTCATCGTCTCCAGTCGTAGAATGTTGCCACCATCCTTCGAAGTGACCAGGACACGATTCATGCGGCCTCGGCTGGCGAAGTACTGCTCAGTCCACTCCAAGTCCTTCATGGCCTTTGAACCTTGATCCACCCAAAGCTCACGGGCTTCGCTCACGGCCGTGAAGCGCAAAACGCCCACGGCACAGAGCAAGCATCCCAGGATGGTCAGGAGAATGCACCTCCAGGGACTGCCGGCACATGCCTTGGCCAGCCTACCCAGACCATGGGCCGCCGTCTCCTCCGCACGCGCAGTGCAGGAGAGCCAGGCTTGCAGGGGCGACATCCTCTACAACAATGGAGCCTGAACCCCCAACTTGTGCCCAGGCTGCAGATGCAGAGATGCCTCTGAAACACACAACTGCACTAGCTCGCTTTCTAGTCTCAACGGAGCCAGCTCGGCAGCCCTGTCGCGAAGATCGATTGGCTCTTTGTCCATCTTCTGGAGACCTGCAGGACGCCGACGCTGAATGGCCAGAATGTCTGAGCCCTTTTTCTCAGCATCCCTAGCAGACCTCGCCTACTGCGAGCGCTGAGATGGTAGCGTATCGCCTGTGGGAGGTGCATCCTGAAATCCTGCGGTTCAAGACATAACAACAGGTGCCCTCCTTCCGTCCTCATCGCACCCTAGTTGTCCCGCCACCAAGCAGGGTACCTTGGAGTCTCGTCGGCGCTTCGGCTCTTGCGAAACCTCAGACTTCACCCCGGCTCCAGAGCTGATCGGATGAAGAGCTGATGGGAGCCTGCTCTTTTTTCTCGCAGCTTTGCTCTTTGCAGCTTTGGCCCGAAAGGGGCAAGAGCTCTCGCAAGGGGCTTGGAGCACCGTAAAGACAGGTAGGCTGGGGGGGGCTAGGGCGGCCAGGGCGAGGCGCCTCACCTGAGCCATCTTCTGCTAACTTGCACTCACCTTTCCTTCCAGGGCCTGAGCGGCATGCAAAAGCCGAGCACGGACAAAGCCCCCACGAAGCCCAGCCTCTCGCACGATGGACTCCCCGCGGAACGCGGATGGGAACATCCTGTGTTCTATGGACGCACAGGATTGCAACTGCGGGATACTGTGGGCAAAGGATCATAAGCTGAGGATCGTGCTGGCCTGCCCTGCGCATGTATGAACGGTTGAGGAGGGCGTAGTACGAAACCAAGGAATGATACCAGATCTTGGTCACACGCAATCACACGCAACTCACGAACAATTGACTGGAGCATCATGAGCCTAGGTTCACTGTCACGTGCCGGAAGGATGTGCCGCATTGCCCAAGACATCACAAAGGTAAGCTCCTTAGTTGCAAGGTCCTTCTCTCTTCCGATTCGGCGACAGAGGACTTGTCAGCTCGTTCTCCGCAGCGGACGAGCCATGACTAGTCTGTCAGAGAAGCCAAGAGTCGCCGGCATCGTCGACCCAAACTTCTCGACCCAGCTGCCTAGAAGCGGATTGCTCGCGAGCAAGAAAGCGCGTTGGGCAGCTACTCACAGCTCGCGTGGCGGCCTGTAAGCGATGCTTGGGGGAAGAGTGGGCACGATATCCCGCGATCCCACGATGCGGAAGGTCTCGGCAAAATGCAAAATAGGCTTGCCAAGAAGTACACGGCCCCTCTTCCAGTCCGGCCTGTGGCACCAAGGAGTTGTAAAGACTCCGGAAAGACGCGTTGCCTCTTGCAAGGCAGGATGAAGAAAAAACAGGCGGAACGATGTTTTGCCTGCACGTGGGCTGCCAAAGGTGTAGACCTCAACCGGGTCTCTGAAAGGGAATCGCCTGCCGGAAGTTGAGCGTCAAAACAAGATCGGTGCGGTGGCCATGAAACCCTGGCCTTGCACTGTCATGTTGGGGAGCTGCACTAAGATCCAACCTCGGAAAATCATCCTTCGAGACAAATCCACTTGTCACTCACCAAGGCTGGTGCGCGAACAGGTTGGCGATGGCACCACCAAGGGAATGTCCTGTTGCCTGGTACTGAGTTTGCTGGGAGGCACATCCATGCGCTCAGGTGCATCTGAGTGGCATATACTCGCACGGGAACGTCTTTCTCGTGCCAATATCGCAATCGTTCCTGGGACGACGATAAATGACCGAGCCCGAATCATCCTCTGCGACGTGCTCTCATGGCTCCTTGAGCTGCGCGAGGACATCCGTGCGCACGGCACCGTAGGCCTGCAGTTTGGGCAAAAAAATCGCATGGCTGATGTCTGCCCGGATCTGCGAGGCCTCTGCGAAACCCTTGTGCACACGGACTTTGTCCAATGCCTGCCAGAAGAAGACTCGGCCGAGACCCCCTATCGCCTTGTTAGAACTTAGAACTGCCAAGGGGCTTCCAAGCTCAGCTCTTCATCGTCGTCTTCGAAGTCCGAGGGAAGGAACGGGAAAAACACCCGGGAGCAGCACCTGAGCTCACAAAAACCAAACCTTTAAGAAACAGGTTTCTCGCCTTTCGTCAAGACAAGGCACCCGGCCACTACACGGCAGCAGCCGGACAGCCACGAGTCCGAGTCGGCATCTTGTTCATCTGCAGAATCGCTAGCCCGACTGTCTTGGCGCCCACTTCGCAGAGGTGCCTGGGCTGCGCTGAGGCCACGGCCAAGCCTCCACGCGGCTGCAGCTCCAGCACAGCAAAAACCCTCTGTCTGCTTGCGACCAAGAGCACCCGGGCTTGCGCTTGTGCGTGAGTTGGCGAGAAAGGGTTCGTTGATCTCCTCGATTGCATCTCCTCCTGGCTGGAGAGCCTGGCCTTCACCTGCCCAAGAGAGGCACGGGCCAGTCTCCAGCGGAATGTCGCACTAGAAACTTGAGAAAGCACCTTGTCTTTGAGGTCGAAACAAACTGGTTGCCTCAAAGTCGCGAGGAATGCGCAATGCCGGCGATGCTCAAAAGTTACACCGCTTGTCGATGCGATCTTTCCGACGGATGGCGCATCAAGTCTTGAGGTTACACCCATGAAGCCCCGCGACTTCTTCAAGGCTTTAAAGGGGCGCCTGCTCTCAACTCAAAAGAGCCAAAGCGGCTGGCCGTGCGCAGAGCCGAAGGGTCCCGTCTTGGATTCCTCTGCCAAAGGCCTGGAAGTCGCCAAACCGAGTTGCATGGCTAGTGCTCAGCAGTGATGCAGCTCTCATATATAAGATGCTCTTTGGAACGGCAGGCGGTATGTCTAGCTTGACTGGAAGCCGGGGTTCACCGGATGGCTTCCGTTTCCTTTAGAAAAATCACCTTGCCGAAGCCTCTCTGTAGCACGTAAAGAGCACTTGAGAGGATAATGCAGGCAACGAAGACGGGAATGCATCACAGCCATGATGATGGTGCTGATTGTAATAACGATGATGCAAAGAAGATAACACAAAAGAAGACGATGACCATGTCTTGGACTTCCCAGCCAGGGGGCATCAATGAGATGCGCACGTCTGTCGCCACGTTGGTCACCTGGTGATGGCAGACATGACGTCTGCTCCTTCAGGCTTTGGGGTTTGACCGGGAAAGCACTGTGCTGGTGATTAGACGAAACATGTCAGCACGACGCTATTCGTGCCGCGGAAGGCCACAACCAAAGCGACTTCGTCCGGTCTCTCTGCAGCTGTGCCTCAGTCGCAGCCTTGCTGCTTCCCCTCCCTGCACCCAAACCGGCAAAGCTTCCAGGCCCAGGCTGGTGGAAGGGTCAGGGCTGGCAGGAGCCTCCTCATCCAGCGGCCCCTGAGCCTGCGAGCACTTCACGGCCCCATGAAAGCTTGCGACCGGATTCCAACAATCAGCACGATGGCCTCCGCTGCCTCCTCGGCAAGACACCCACGATGCTCGGCGATCCTGGGTAGGTCGTCAGTATCACGCGAAGCTGCATGGCGATGAAAAACACTGGAAACAGGAGGTTGGATGAATAACCTTTGTAGTTAACTGTTCTGGCTTCTAGGGTTTGTCAACGCTCTATCCAGACAATAACCCTGGGTTTAATTGTTTTGGAAGGAGACACTTGCCTTAGGAGTTCATTGTCGGTCTTGTTCCGCACCCGTGTCCGGACAATTAGCTCTGGATTCAACTGTTGTCTGCGGGTTGGGTCTCTTTGAGCGGAAGTGGCTCTGGATCTAATTATTTACTTGGGGTCCTTCAAAACCTGAAGCAGACAAACAAGTGAATCTAGATTCAATTGCTTTGCAAAACCAAGCATATACCTGCAAGAATTAACTCTAGATTTAATGTTTTTCGGGTCCTGGGGGTCGGACTCTGACAGTTATCTTCGGATTTGATTCTCTTTACCTCCTGTTTCCATTGCTCCGCGATGATAAATCTCAACCAGGGCTTTGGCATGTTTAATGGATACGAGTAGCAACCACTGCACATCAAGCTGATCGCAGCTGCCAGATGTCGTGAACCAGACGTTACGGCGGAGCTCGCCGCCGAGCTCGACGCACCTCGAAACGACTGCCGCAATACACTGCCCATCTGTGAGCACATGCAGCTTGGGTTTGGAGGCCAGCAACCCAGTTCGACAGTCTTATCAGTCTTCTGAAGTACAGCAAGGGCTGCATTGTCACAATCCTGCTGCAGACACTGCCACTGCGTCCGGAGCTCCAAGGGGCGTTCTTGCGTAATCTACAATGGTTGTGGATGGGGCCGCGACCCATTGCACTCATACCGTGCACTTTGCAGCTTACTGTTGACAGTGTAGAAACAGCCGTATCTTTGATGCTTCGAGTGGCATGTTGGTGTTCGCTATGTGCTCCTGGCAAGTGAGTCCGCTGCAGAGTCAGCACGCGGAGCTATCAGAGCCCCTCGCGGTCCTCACCATGGACTTCGAACCACAGGCTCGCCACCTCTTTATGCAGCAGCTAGAGTCTAAACAACGCGCTCTGCTCTGACACCCCGAGATCTTCTTGGGTGCCTGGTCCGGCGACCGTGCCGCATCTTGTGCATACGCACGCCTCGGTCTCTCAAATTCTGGGAAGCCCCGCGTACGTTACAGCTTGTGCTGGGAGCAGGGCAGCTTCAAATCCGGATCTGAGGCATTCCGGGGGGTCCAAGTAACCTTTGCCAAGTACTGCTGGGTTGCTGCGGAGGAACACAGCACCAACTCCCCGTGCCTCCCAATTGCCATCGCAGAACTGCAAGCGAGCCTGCAAATAGATCCGTCGCACGTGCGTTGTGGGCAGATGCTGGGCACCAGAACCTCACCGGAGGTGTGGACATATTCTGGATGATCATCTTTGTCACGCCCTTCCTGTCCGTTCCATGAATAGCTGCGCTTCAGGCCCTGTTGAGTTTCAGCGAAACTGACACAAAGCCATTCAAGCCCTCCCATATCTCCTGGCGGTATTCGCCATTCAATCGGGCATGACCGCAAGCGGTCACGTAGACCACCGCCGGAAAGGGACAACCGAGATAGGTCTCCTCTTACGCATACTTGGATGCTTCAACCCGAGGCTTGTAACTGCAAGCTGTAAGCCCTTTACCATGGAGAAGTCGCAAAGCCGGAGAGCCAGGAGGATGTCAAACTTCCCACGAGTCTCGATTTCAACATGATGTTCCTTCGCCTAGGCTGATTTCGGCATCACGTAGCATCGCCTCAGGCATGGCCTGCAACCCAAATCCGGACCACGTGGCCGCAGGGGCCGGGCGAAGGGCGATGGCGACCAGAAGCACGAGGCCGCAGCGCAGAACCAGAGCGAAGGAGGCCAGGAAGGCCAGAGGATATCCTTTTTGGGATCTACGAGTTCTTAATTCTGCTTCTAGGAGAGATGGTGGACAGCCCGGTGTCCTATCGGAAGGTTCATGATGATCAGAAAGGGTGGTCTGGTCAAGAGGTAGTAGAGGAGGTACCGCAGACGCGCTCGGCCTGGAGCTTTCAAGTTCGGGCGTTTCGGATTTCTGGGTCTGTGGGCCCAGCCTGGTGTGCATGGCAGGTTCTCCAAGCATCTCCAATCATCTCGACAGAGTGCGCAGCACCCGCAAAAGCAATGACAATGGCGAGTGCACTTCCTGCACACAGAATCGCAGTGCTACAGTGCTCATGGACCATGCCTTGTCAGTCCTGCATGCTCGGGTAATGCAATAAAAGAAAAGAATGAGGCGCGAGGAGTAGCCTGCGCAAGCACATGCGCAGTCGACACAGTCGGAGCTACGAGCATCAAGCCTGCAAAAACGATGGCATGGTCGGAGGCACGAGGAAGCCTCAGCCAGCGAAAACAACACGACGACGACGACGACGACGACGACGGCGGCCACTGCTACTACCACTACCAATGCTGCTGCTACTACTACTACTACTACCACCACTACTACTTACTACCACTACTACTACCACCACTACTACTACTACTACTACTACTACTACTACTGCTACTGCTACTGCTACAACTACGACAACAACTACTACTACCACACTGCCCGGAGGAAGGAGAAGAAGCATAAGAGAAGGTAATAAAAATATGCGCAGTAAGCGTGAGAATGGGAGAGCGAGCGAACGTCGCTGCACGCCGGCTTCTCAGACCATGGCGTGCGCTCATCGGTCGGCCCCCACCAGGTGAGCATCCAGAGAGCCGTCAGGAGAAAGTAGCTCCAGCCTTTAAGTCAGACCCACGGCTGCCATGAGAAAGACCTCTTCTGCCCTGGTTTTCTGGATTGTGGGTACGGTAAGACTGATCTCGGCGTCCGACGCCGCCAGCGAGGTACTCGGGTACCTTCTTCGCAGCGGAGGCCTGTTTAACTGCAGAGCCGAGGTTTCTACGGCGGATGGCCAATGGCTGCCAGAAAGCCTGCAGCAGCCCAAAGCCACGCGATCTGCAGCAAGAACTCCACAGTAGCCCCTGCTCGGAAGGCCAGCGACCCGTGCACGAAGGTTATCCTGCTCAGGGAAGGAGTGCTCTGTCTCAAACTGGATTGATGCCCTTTTCCACCAACTACGAACTGCAATTCATGATTCGACTGGTGACTAAGGCCTGGGGAGTCCAGAGAACAGCCTGATCCAACAGCAAATCCGTGAAACTCATGAACTGTCAAACCGCCGGTGCACAAGACCATGTGCCCAGTATGAGCTTCTGTACTCAACCCTTTCCGCGAGCAGAACCTCCACACTTTCTGACACTGGCGCCGGCACTTGTCATAATTTCGGATGAGTGGGCTGCGATCTGCCTTGTTCCAACCATTTCCAACAGCCGATCTGAACGTTAAACATCTCGGCGCGAAGCACTTCTGGAAGTAAACGAACAACCTGCAATGAGAGCTCCCTTCTCCCCGCCTCTGCGAGCGGTCCGGGAGGGTGTGGAAGCTCCGCGCGTAGGTCAGCGCCACGCCGGCGCAGGCCAAAACGGCGAGCAAGGAGAGCCAGCCCTGGAAGGAAAGCCCCCGAACTCCGAAAGAACAAGAGAGGGTTTCACCATGAAAATGATCATCATCGTTACTATGATTATTCAGATCATCTTCGTTTCATTAGTATTACTACTCTTCATACTGCTATTATCAGCAATAATATTAGGTAGTAGTAGTTGTTGTTGTTGTTGATGATGTTGTTGTAGTTGTTGTAATTGTTTATATTCTCATATATTATTATTGGTGTTAAGGTCCCATATTAGGAACCAACTACGGCTTTCCTTCCTTGCATGGGAGGCCTCTGGCGGTCTGCGTGGGCCACTGGCCCAGCAACAGGAGCTTGGCCGCTCCACGAGCAAAGCCACCTACAGCTCAGCTGTGACTGTGACCGTGCTATCGGTTTGGTTGTGGCCCCCCAATGACTTCTGGTGTCGATTTCCTCTCAATCTTAGCCTTGCCCTGTGATGTGACGACGGAGCAGAATCCCTAGAGTGAAACCTTGCCTCCGAAAGCGCATCACCCTGAAGAAAGCAGCTCCCGCTCCCACTCTGCCACGGAACTGGAAGATAGAGGGCAGCGCAGAGCGCCACGAGGTACTGCAGTATTCCGACGACCTCGCGTCTGCTTGGTGTTGGGGCTTTCGGGAGTTGCTTGTTGCAATCCGCGTGGCTCCCTCGAGGGGCCGCAGCAGGGAAGGCAAACTGACCTTCAGGGACCCAGGCAAGAATGGCTAGAGTTGCTGAAGCTCCCTGACGGTGCCTCAACTGCATAGATCACTATGAAGAATGTCAGGGACACTGCCAGCAGCGTCCATGGCACGGCAATCAGCATCGCCTGTCTACATCAGGGACTGGTCACCACCCGCAAGACCATGCAAGACCTGAAGCCTGCCTGCGCATCCCACTTCGAGAATGCCTGGCTCGGAGGCGGCACACAGCATCTCTTCGGACTGGATTTAAAAATCAATTCCGGCAACAAAAGGCAAAGATCACCCGCCCGGCAAGGACCAAGTGACTGCTGAAGGTGCAGCGAGGAACTGAAACTCACGAGCTGGCGCGCCTCTAACCAAGCCCCGCTCGCTGCATGCATGCGTGGAGTCCGGAAGAGGGTGGTTCCGGGATGCCCATCCTGTGACATGTCGTTTCTCGAGCCTTGGCAGAAAGCACAACGAGCGACGCCTTTGTCATCGCAAGCCTGCCTCAGATGCACGTTCCAGATCTGGTAGGGACCATGCCAAGAGGGACCGTAAGGAAGGAAGCGGGCAAGGCCAAAATACGCTTTGCTATCCAAGCTGCTGAAAAATGCCCTGGATCGCGGACTTGCCCGGGCTCCGAAGCATCAAGGCACCATGCAGCATCCGAGATGCGAATGACTCTGATATATGGTCACATTTCACTGGGACGAATACATGCTGCCAATATCGCAACAGCAGAGTATGCATTGAGATGACACCGGCTCTGGCCTCTGTAGCGTTGCTTGTGCAGACATGGCAGAATGCTGTTGGCAGCAAGATGTGCATTCAGAAATATTCAGAAGCATGCAGGCACTGCCAAGACACCGCAGACAACTGAGGCCAGATGCTCGCCGACTACGATTCAGATTGCTGGTACATTACCTGGCAAGAATGCCTGCTGTCACGAAGAGTCTCAACAGCCCTGGAGCAACTCCGGCCTGACTGATGGTAAGCTGTGCCCCTGCAAGGTAAGAGGGGCTCGGGAAGCGTGAAGTCTCGAGCCATTGAAGGAGCAGGATGCGGCTGTCGCAGTGCAGCTGCAGAGTCTTGGAAGCAAAAAGCCACAGTAGCATCAGGCTTCGAGTTCTTCTTGCAAGGGCTGAAACGATGGAAAATCAACAGAAGTCTGTGAAAGCAGTAGTTGCTTACTGGTGACTGTGACTCCATCGGCAGCCACTCATGTGAAGCGGCTTCCTGGCATCATCCGCCGTGATCAATTTTGAGAAAATCGGAATGCCGTCCCTCCGCAATCAAAGCTGGCAAGCCTGGAAGGATCTGCGGATTGTTTATCACGGTGGTCGGCCAGGTCGGCTGCTGATAGCTGCCCCTGTCGACCACGTACTGCGCGGGCATTGAAGTCATCTGCGGCGCCGAGATCAGCCTGGTACCTCGGTATCCAACATCCCTAAAGTAGGGATCCGGTTCCCTCCACAAGGCTTCCCGACCTTGCACCGATGCCACGGCCCCACCAGGGGGAGCCTGGGCCGACCTCGAAAGCCGCGCTTGAAAGCCAAATTCCCCCCCCTCCGAAAGGGCCCCGGCCAGGTAAAGGCTGGTCGAGCAAAGGGAGCGGGCCTCTGAAAAGGGACTCGGGACTCCGAGTGAGGGAACTTTAAGATCCTGAGATCTTGGCGTGTACGCCATGTTCGAGGCCTTCGAGTGCGAAGGACGTCGCAACAGGCCGCAACAACCAGCAACGTGTGCTTTGCAAGCAGTTTTCTGCGAGCCGATGTGGTCATCTCAGCGACTGCCAGAAAGAGTGCCAGCTACTACCGTTCAACAAAATTCTGCTTCTTAACATCTGTGTATTCGGCGATTTCTGGCAACCGTTTTTGCATCCACTGCAGCTGAACACCGCAACATTTGGAAGACTGGAGTGACTGAGGCTACCAACAAGCAGGGACAGTGCATCACTCCCTATTTACCATTGAAGATCACGAACTCGCGGTGGTTCAAGTAGTCTGCCTTTGCGGGGCACAGGTACGAGTATGAGCCTTGCAAAGCGATGCAAAGCTGACCATGCCTCGTATAGAGTGTGTCCGAAAGCGCCCCACTTCACTTCCTCCAACCACTCGTCCTCACTTTCCAGCAGCAATTAACAGGTCAGGCTGCGACCCCATAAGCCCCAGATGCACATGATGTACATGTATACAGTGATAGACTGTAGTGGTTGGGGATTTTATTTAGCATGATAGCTTGCGACATTGTCTCACGGTATCTTATAGTGGATTGCACCATACAGCCTGCGTAAGGCCTTAAACCCTAAACCCTAAACCCCAAACCCTAAACCCTAAACCTTAAACCCCAAACCCTAAACCCTAAACCCAAGACTCTTTTCGCTCCCTTTCGGCCTGGAGCTCTCCACAAACCAAAGCCTCGGAGCCGTCGATTTTCAGCTCGGCCAGGGTCCGGTCCTCACGGGGTGCCATGGGGTCTTTTGGGCACCAGGGTGCTTCGTATACACTTAGTAATGTTCAAGTTACAATCAGACACTTTATGTATTGAAAAACACCCGCTCTCATCGCTTCTTGAAGGGCGAAAAGACCCAGGCCACCTCGGTGACCTCCCTCTGCTCGCCGTCGTAGATCACGAGCTTGCCTTCGCAGAAAGAGAAGACCGAAAATGGCGGAGGGTGAAAAGCGGTTGTGTAGAAGTTTAGGGCTTTAGGGGTTTAGGGTCCTAGGGGGTTGAGGCGGTCTCGGGGCATAGATTTGAGTGGTTTAGGTCTCAGGGCCTTGGGTTTATGTTGCAATCTGCGGCCTTGCTCGTAAGGCGGCATGCGGAATTCCTTGCACTGGTACAGGATGACTTGCCTTGCAGAGCCCGCAGACACTAACAGCACTTGCACCAGCAAGCTGGGAATAATGAGAAGGCCTTCATGCAGGCACATAAGACTTGCATTCGGGGAGCTTTGACACATCGATGCCGTGGTCGGTATTGAGCCGCTTCATGAGGTCCCCAAAGGTGGCATTTCCCCCGAGGGACAAGGATGCTGTCGTCTTCTTGACAACCACCTTCGACTTCAACAGTAAAGAGCTCTTTGCATGCACAAGTCTCGAAGCCCGGTCGCCTCCACAGTGACCATGGCTCCAATGCTCGGTCTAAATTCACAGATGTGGCCGGAGAGTGTGGATTCGCGCTGTCCTTCCCTTTCGCTCTGTACATCTAACAACGTTTAACAGTGTAACAACACTAAAGGAGGTTACTGGGTTCCGTCGCTGCAAGCAGCCTCTGCAGTTCCCTGTCCAGCCCAAAAAGTTCGGCAGTCGCAGCTTCGTAAATCAACTGTCACCCCGTCATGCCTGAAAACCGCTGTCACATCCAGCATGCACCACCAGAATACCCAGCCTGCCCTATCGTGGCACCGGCGCCTGCAACTCAGGAGACACAACATCTTTGTCACCTGAAAGGTTTTGAGGCAGCCACTTCCAGTTCCAGGTAGCGAAGAAGTAGAAGGGTTCAAAGGCATCGCCACGGTCGTGCTCGGTATGGAGACCGGTCGGCTGGGAGTCATTGCCGCGGGCCTCTCTGGGTTGTGATGAAGCTCCCTCTCCCACTCCATGCCCTGCAAGTATCGTGACTACATAGCTCGTGGACTCCAACCAAGATTCTTCTGGCCTGCAATCATCCTGAACTCCTAACCTTCGTCTCTGCGCTGCACGCGCCTCCGTACAACTCCTATCGCAGCTTACCGCCAGACAATAGCCGATGCATAAGACCAGGTCCAGTGCCAAGAATGGCGAGGACTAGTTCCTTTTCCGTCTTATGCGTTGCAAATGTGCTAGGTTTAAGAAAACACATGCAGCATGCAAGATGTTGTGATCCCAATGTCTTCCACTGCAGCCGACCCTGCCGTGAGACTGTCGCGAGTTTGGTTTAGCTGTAATACAATAAGTCCACCTACCCGACCCTCGGCAAGACAAACGACGACCCCACGATGCTCATGATAACGGGCAACTGCTTTGGCCTCTGACGCTCACGATGCGGGGTGCAACTTGGCGTCACAGTCTCAGCTGTTCATGATGCAGGCTATCGTTGCGTCGAAGTGTTCTTCGTGCATCCTCATTGAGTTTGAGGTGTGGGCTCCTTGCCTCTTGTTCCTGGATTCTGGCGAGTATCTCTGAATACTCTGAAGGATGCTAGAGGATGCAAGGAGCAATGACTAGAGCTTGGACAACAGCTACTGAGCTACTACACTTGACTACACCTACATGTACAGCACCGTAGTGTCCGGTTTCGCCCCGACCTCGGAGTCTTCGTGGGACTGACTTGCTCCAGCCGACGCACCTCTTTGCGTTGAGGAACGGCGGTGTATGTATGTGAGTGTGTGTATGTATGTATGTATGTATGTATGTATGTATGTATGTATGTATGTATGTATGTATGTGTATGTATGTGTATTTATGTGTATGTATGTGTATGTATGTATGTGTATGTATGTGTATGTATGCGTATGTATGCGTATATGTATGTGTATGTATGTGTATGTATGTGTATATGTATGTGTATGTATGTGTATATGTGTGTATATGTATGTGTGTGTGTGTACGTGTGTATGTGTGTATGTACGCATGTATGCATGCATGTATGTATG
>CAJNDV010036219.1:58878-92454 GCA_905221635.1 Symbiodinium sp. CCMP2456
TGTATGTATGTACGTATGTATGTGATATGCATATCAAATACATGTGTATGTATACATATATATATATATACATGTGCGTATGTATATGCATGCATACATGCATGCATGCATGCATGCATGGATGGATGGTTCATGGATGGATGGATGGGTGGATGGATGGATGGATGGATGCATGGATGTGTGGATGAATATATATATATAAATATATACACACACACATATATGTATGTATGTATGTATGTATGTATGTTTGTATGTATGTATGTATGTGCATGTCCAAGTGACGCTTACCCGAACAGCTGTGGTGTGACCTTGTTTGGCCGGCCCATGTTCGATCTACACCTTTGGCGAGTACATGTAGTCATTGCCATACTTCACAAAGCCTTGTACATTGCCAAATAAGCAATTCAATCCCTGGGCTAAGCTGAAACCCGTAGTCGGCTGGAAGTAATCAACACACAATGCCCCGAAAGAACTGGCACGCGCGTATCTTCAGTGCTCTGTTTCCCCAAAACTCGTCCGAGTCCCAATGTCCCAAATGCTTGCAGCATCTCGAAGGGGCGAACCCTGAAGGAAGTGGCTGGTCGAAACTCTGCTCGCAGGGCCTTCCCACCCCCCAATGCTAAATCCAGGCTGCCTCCTCCTGAAGTTGCAGCTTTTGCTGCTGTAGAGACATCTGCTCATCCAGGCCTTCCTTCACCTGCACTAGTCACTGGGCTCCCTTGTGTGCTCTCCGCTTCCAGGATTTTCAACCAAGGTTGAAACATGAACAGCAAACTCACCGAACCTTCGTGGTGGCATTGTCAAGCATCTGCTGGAGCTGCCTGTTCTCTGCCTGATGTTCCAAGACAGGGCCTTTCACGACTCTGCCACTGCTCGACGACTGCTCTTGACGTGACATCTTGAAGCAGCCATTAGCTCCGCTTGAGTGCTAGCCAACTCTGAGCTTCGACTTTCTTTAGGATTGCCTGCAGCTTGGCAACAACATCCTGGCACTGGGCATGAGCAGCATGAAAAAAGTAGCATCAGCTGAAAGCCCTGTCCTGGCCCGTACTGTCTGCCTGAAGCTGCCTGATCCGAGGATTTGCAAACCGAAGTGATCTGCAGTCTTTTGCTTTCCGCGGCTTCTGCCTCAGCTCGCGGTCTCGCTCGGTGGCCACCGCTGACATGTGGTCAATCTCCGAAGCCTTTTGCACCTTCCAGCCACATCACGGAGAAGCCGAGACCCCAAAGGCCAGATTCCCAAAGGGGCCTTTAGGGTCTCCAGCTGCTTCTCACGGAGGCGCAAAGATGCCTGACGCATTCGGATGCTTGGGACTGACCCTAAACCCTAAACTTTAAACCCTAAACCCTAAACCCTAAACTTTAAACCCTAAACCCTGTCCCCATTGAAAAAATGACATCTGGTCACTCTCACAGGGCCGGAGGATGCCGGCTTTCGAAGGCTGGCATCCCTTGTCTTTGCTGTTCAAGTACTACATAGCTAACATTACTACATTCCTGCACTACTACATTGACTCACTTGAAAGCAACATGTGACTTTTGAATATTATTAGTATGGCCGTCTGCGCAAAGGCACGAACTCACCTTGAAACAAGTACTACAGTAATACTACTATGCCTTTATAATACTGCTGTATTGTTTCTGAACAACTACCATACTGTTATTGCATTACTACTGCGTCTCTGCTAGACTATTCTACTTGTTGACTGCTGCTGTTCTTCACTCTAGGGACAGAAAGGCGTGGGAAGGACACAAGGAGACTATGAAAAACAGAAAAAGTGTGGATCTTTGGGGGGGCTGCCATATATAATCACATACATATATATATATATATATATATACATATATATGAATATATACATATATATATATATATGTATACATACATAAGTACATACACACACATGTTTTGTGAGTATAGCATTATGCTATAAAAAAGGTGCTTATGTCGTTGTGTTATGGTACTATTAGGCTGTACTAATATTTTACCTGGACAACACGAACATTAGTGTAATATTATGTTTGCTTGTACTGGTATATTAACATATTGGCAAATTAGCAGATTAGAATTTTCGTATATGTATTACTATGTGGATATGTTTGTATGTGAGTAAACTAGTATTTCATGGTAATAATTCTTCTTGGTATGCGTACTATTATCTTGCTATAGGTTGAAACTTGCATAATATCTTGTTTTAACTGCAGTGTGATAAACATTTTCATACTAATTCTTATGTTCTGTTGGGTTGAGCATGAAAAACGGGGATGCCTCCAAGTCAGCAGAGCGCTGCGCCTGCTATCGGCATGCTTGCCGTCGTTTGGATCTTACCGAACTCAACGCAAAGGCCTCCGCAGTTGCTCGTTGCTCCCACTTCTGGGCAGCGGCCTGCAATGACTCATGAAATCTCGGGAGGCATCTTTGGAAAGTACCACGACAGGAGCACATGCCGACTGCAGAGCAAAGGTGCCTCGCTGTCGACGATCCTCACTTGGGCCTCACAATCGAGCCCAATGCACAAGCAGCTTTGCGGCCCGACGTACTCGACATTTTCACGTGATCACAACCTCAGCCGAAGATGGGACAATGGGGACGAGACCTTCGTCATTTCCTCTTCCCGCTGCTCGTCCAACAACTTGAGCTTGGTCGCGTGTTCGCTGACTGCCTGGCTACATCTCATCCCACAGGAGGCTTTGTCAGCTCGGACTAAGCAGTTCTCTGGCTATGGACTTTTCCCCGCAAGTGGGAGCATCCATGGCGTGCGCTCTCGCCAACTCATGGCGCGGCAGATTCCGTGGAGCCATAAGCATGTGCCCTGTGGTCCGAGTCCTTGTGGTGCGCCAAGTAGGGCCTTTGGCAGCGGAGGCAGCAAGCCAAACGACACAGCAAAATAAAGGGACGTAAGACCCCTGCTGCAGAAGGATTCTGGTGTAGTTTGACCTTGGTTTCACATCTCAGCACATCTCTTCATGTCAGGCACCAGCGACAGACATCGACCTCACTGTCACTTACTTGCAACCAGGTAACGAGAGAAATACGATCAGCAAGGTCTGTCCCAGGACTAGGAGGCAGGTGCCCGTGGCCAGGCGAGTGAAGCCCGCAGTGGCATTCGAACTGCAGGGAACAGCATGCTCTAGATTGTTTCGGACTTCGCGGCGACGGCAGCCAGGCCTAATATTCCTGAACCCTCGTGTTTCTCTCCTGGCCCTCACCTGGCCTGCAAATTTGGTCGAAGGCTTGAAACGAAATCTTGGTGCCCGTCAGCAGCGAGACTGCTTCGATGACGGAACCCATCACGGACCTCAGGCCGCAGGCGGCATCGACCTGCAAGACCAGCGAAGAGGCACTAGCAACACCGAAGAGGAGCACCGTGTCCTGAGATTCCAAGCATTGTGAGTGAGGGTACAGGACGTCTTGCAGACTCCAGCAGCCACAAACGTTGTGACTTCTTTAAACCGATCTGCTTGCCCCAGAGAATACGGTGCAGCTGAGCCTCAATCATCAACATCGCCAGGCTTCCAGCCAGTATCAGGCTAAGTGCGCAGCGCCCCAGCAAAAACTGAAAGCACGCGGTGCAGCAGTAGTCGGCACGACTAAAGATCGTCTCCCTTGTCTTGCCGGACGCGAGGAACGCGGCCAGCACAGAGAGAATGTTGAAAATCTTAGCAAAGAAACATCTATTCGAGAGTTTGCCCCATTTACAAAGGAGGTACCGGGGTGACTGGGTTGCGGACCAATGCCAGGAAGAAGCCGATGCCGAGATCACTTAGCAGACCCGTCAGGGTGCTCAAGCCCATTTGGTCCAATGCCACAATAGACTGTGTTCTCCCGGAGACTGCAAGTCCATAACCGGTGAGGAAAAGAAAGAATGCGGCAATGCTCGGGACAGGAATACTTCTGAACATGTCATACAGGCATTTGAAGCAGCCGCCAAGTAGATCTAGGCAGCAGCCACAGTCGCACATGGCGCAGCCGGCAAGGACGAGCCAAGACGGACGGTTCGGTCTCGGATTTAGTTGGAACCGCTGTTTACGGCCTCGACCCCAACCGCAGGGCTCGAGCCAACAGCTACGGCTTTAGCTCCGGTGGTTTGTCTGTCACAGAACACCATGACACTTGACCTACCAATGGCCTTCTGTATTTGACCTCGCCCGACCACGCCCAGAAAAAGAAGACTTGGCCTGGAGCTTGTTGGTCAAAGCAGCCTGTTCACCTGACCCGCTTTGCGGCGAAAGGCACGTCAACAAAGACGAAGTTCCCGCTTGCTCGTTTGGTCCCGTGCCGGTTGACTTCTGAAGCCGCGCCACTTCAGCATTGAGCCTCTTGGCGTCTTCCTCGCAAAGGGCTCGTGGCTCGTGGTGCTCTCCACAGCTGCAGGATGTGACAGGACCGCGCGACTCCGGAACAAACCAACCCATACCGACCTGTACATGCATACTCCGGCACACGGTCACATCAACATCTAACGACCTCTTGTCACGACGGCGTAGCCAACTACTTGCGCAGCGACATGGACTTCTGACAAGAACTGCCTGCCCGCATCTTGAACTCCCCTTTAGACGACTGGTAGGCTCACTGGACGGAGAGCCCTGCTGCAACATGACAGTTTGGGGACGGGAGCGAGCAGGGTCACATGAAAAATGCCCCTGTGACCGAGATCCTCGTTAGTGCCTCAAGCACTTAATGAGTAGTGTCCTTCGACGCAGATCCCCCCGTCAAGCGACCCGGATTCGATGCCAAGTACCACATGCGACATGGAAAGTGCAAACTCTTGATTTCTCCTCTGCAAAAAGCTCCAGCATGTCTTCAGCAGTAACGGGATGGCGAGTCAACGAGCTTCCGAGGCCCTCCAGAAAAGCCAGGCCAACATTTGCAAATCGTGCCAAACATGATGCCACCCGCATATCGCCTGGTCCGCAACGAAGCTTCTCAACACACTCGCGCCACTCTGCTCCACGCAGCTCACGCACGGCGCCGGCCGAGACGATCATGCCCAGCCCACCGACTGGCCAAACTGCCAGCGGAAATTCGGCTTCTCCCCAGGGCATCGGTGCAGCAATGCTTTCTTGGAGCAAGGCCCCTCTCACCTCCTTCGGGCTCGGCTGCTCTGCATGTCCGATGCCCGCACGAAGTAAAGCTTCTCGTGCCTCTGGCAAGAAGCCGCCAGTGACTCTGTAACGATATGGCATGGAGGCATCTTTCACCACGCCACACCATGTACCAACACCCTCCAGGCTTGCAACACCACAGTGATGCCCCGGTCGTGCCAAACACCACTTTGCAGTCAGTGGCCACCGCACGATGCCTTCTGGCATCTTCAGGGGAACCCAGCACTTTTTATGGGAATTCTTGGGGGAGGCCTTCGAGCCTTCTGGTGAGTCAGAAGCGCAGCTGGCAAAGGGAATCTGTGACGGCTGACCGAGAAAGTATCTGGCATCAGAGTCGAAACCGGAGAGGACTTCTTTCAGTTCGCGCAAAAACACATAGCTGTCGTCATCCACCAACATGTACCACTTTGCAGGTACTGCCTGCGACAGGTAGAGGAGCGCTGGTACGAACCTAGCCTCACCCTTGTTGTTATGCAACGGATCATCTGCATGCTGGGAATCATCCGGCACATAGACAGTGCTCAAGCTCGGATCCGAGATGTTGCTGAAGAACATGACTGACTCGTTTGCCAGCCAGGTCCTTCGTGACAGCTCTAACCTGCCATGGTTGAAGGCATGTGAAACGACTCCCACCGCCAAGATATCTTCCGCCTGCACCAGGCTCATGCTTAAGCCGAGCAAAAACGTCCATCTTGCAGGCACTCTCTGGTGATGACAATGCGAAAGTACACATGGAAGGCAAGCCAAGGGGAGAGCAACAGCAGACCACGCAACGGTCATCGTTTCATGCGGGTGCCAGCGTCGTGTTAGGCGCCCATCAAAACGGGTGCTGCGATCCAGAGAGCAGACAAAGCCCAAGAGTTGGAAACTCGGACCCGACCTTCCCAAGCCTTTGAAGGGTTTCTTGGAAGCAGCGAGTTCTGTCAATCTCCCCTCTCCTGGTGGGCTTGGGGCAGCGTCGGGCCCTGAAGTCCTAAAGTCCCACAGCGCCCCTTTGGAAGTGGGCACCGCCCCTCCCTGAATCCGAAGCCGCAAACCCCAAGATAAAGATAAAGGCGGCCTGCAAGGTTGCCGCTTCGGTTGTTCTCTGCATCAGGGCCCTGTCTTTCTCCTGGGCAGGCTTGGGATTTGAAGCTTCGTGTTCAGGCTCGCGGGGTCTCCTGCAAGGAGCCCTCGAGCTGGACAGCGCGATCTGCCTGTCGGTTCCGGGCAAAAAGCCATGGGAAAAGGATGCGACTTGCACAACAGTGCTTAGGCTGAGCTCGGGGCATGGAGCTTCGCTCCTGGGAATTCGCAGCTTCAGCGCACAAAAATGGCAACATCCGCAAGTTCCGTCCAGCTCTCCTGCATGCGCCTTTTCACAAGCTGCTGCGAGGTCGATGTTCTTCCGCTCCGCCTGCCAAAGCGAGCGCACCCTCGCGATGATCGTATCTCTTTCTTTGCGGGGCCTTCTCGCAGGTCTCCTTCAAAGCCAGACTCGATCGACGGGCCTGGGCTTTTCACGAGGTCACGTCAAAGCTCGGAGGATAAAAAAACCGACGCAGGCCTCCTGGACCTCCTGCTCCTTTGCGGCCAGGGCAGCTTGCAGCTGCGCCAGCTGCTTTGCTTGAGCCTCAGACTCAGACGTCTCTTACTACGACCTTCGACAAAGCCAAAGCGCCTCCAGCCGCTTCTGAGCTTCTTCTTTGCCCTGGGAAGGCCTCCGGAGCGCAGCGGCGACTTCTCCGGAAGTTTCCACACGTTCATCGGACTGAGGCTAAGTCACTATCACGTCTGGTTCGCCCTCGCGAAAGCTCACTTCCTGACGCTCGGAGAAATGAGTCGGTCATCTCCTACGAGTAGGCTGGGTCTCGGACCTTCTTGCCCAGCAAAGGCTGCGACCTTGGCGGGTCGAGGCTTCCGAAGCATGTCCAGACACGCCAGTAGCTTGACCTGTCAGTGAGACCAGCAAATCCAGGAGCCCGGGCAAGTCTGCACTCTGCGCGGGAGCCTCCTGCACAGAGTCAGTGCAAGTGAGAACACTTCTGGGCACGTGCAGACGTTAGAGTGAAGATGAGTGAAGTCACAATGACTGCGAGCTACTGTGTGCAGAACGTGACAGCTGATGTTGGTGACTGTGGGGCGGACCGCGTCATGAAGCTCAGGATGCTCCGTCGAGCCATGCTCGCCGTCATTGTGGTTGGCGTGATGGGCTTCCTGCAGGACAAGATCGGAAGATCAGCTGGCATTGCCAGGGGCCTGCTGTATGTCTGTTGCATAACAGACACTTTCCGGGCTAGTGGCTTTCTCAGACGTTCCCAAGATTCAAGTGCACGAGTTCAAGGCGCAAATCAGCGTAACAGTACCAACGTTGCCAACATTGCAGGTTTTGGTTGACCCCCGACTGCCCGGTCGAGACAGGAGCTGCATGGGTCCTTCTTGAACTGCATTACTGTCGGAAGGATGTACCACTTCCATGCGGGAACCACCTGAAAGGTGTGTTCGGCATTTTTCAGATCCTGCACCGGGACTTCAGCTTCTCTTTTTGGGCCCTCTGCCATGCTCGCCAAGATAATGGCAAGCAGCAGCGTGATGACCGGCGGAGCGAGGCCGAAGGCCCGCTGCTCCGCGAGGCCTCGAAAGAGCCCAAGAAGCCCCGAAGCTGACACACGCGAGGGTTTTGCTCTGCGCAAAGAGTACATGTCTGTAGTTGTCCATAGTTCCATACAACCTGCAAACATGATGTTACTGTTCCATACACAGGCGAGTTGCGCTGATCGCTCCATGCACTGAGCAACTACACAGGCTAGCACAACTCGGACCTCGCAGCAGAAACTGATTCCCTCGTCTGAGCCTGATCGTGATGATGGTGGTGATGATGACGAGGATGAGGATGAGGATGACGAGTGACGAATGACGATGACAGTGATGATGCGGATGAGGATGATGATGATCATTCATGGTGACGACAATGACGGTAATGACGACGATGACGACGATGACGACGATGGTGATGATGGTGATGATGATGGTGATGATGACGATGACGCGGATGATGATGATGATGATGATGATGACGATGATGATGGTGATGATGACGAAGATGATGATGATGATGATGATGATGATGCTGATGATGATGATGGTGACGATGATGATGGTGGTGATGATGATGATGATCATGATCATGATCATGATCATGATGATGATGATGTTGTTGTTGTTGATGATGATGATGATGATGACGAGCTGTAGCTTGCAGCAGCCACCTACATAAAACATTCCGCCGACATCAACTTAGCCTCAGTGGGCAAGGCCGTATAGCGTCTTGCATGCAAATTTCTGTGGGATGGCCCTTGCTCTGCAGCGCACCAGAAATGGCCGAGAAATGCTCCGAAACCATACCTCCTGAAAAAGAAGTATGCGATTGCTCTCGTTTGAGCGTCAAGCTTCTCGGGGACAATTGTTGCATGCTCGCTTGGTTTCTTCTTGCTAGAAGCGAGACTATTCCCAAGCAAGTCGTCTGCAAACTGCGATTCATCACAGGGAGTGAACCCGACATGGTCGGAGAGTCCAAGAAGACGTCAAAGCAACATTCGCTGCAGAAACCGGGAGGCCGGACCTCCGACGGCTGCATCGAAGCTGCGCTCCCAGGAGAATCCAATCAAGATACCCAAGGAGGTGATGAGGGCACGCCTGGGAGAGGCTGACTCGGCACCAAGGACTGCTGGTAGCAGTCTGGAAGTAACTCCCTCCCTGCTTAGGCTGTGTCAACGCGGCGTCGACCTGGGAGAACAGTCTTGGCATGCAGAGGACCTCTACTTTCAGGCAGCAAGCGCCTCATCATCAGTGAACTCCATGTCGGCAAGCTTGTCCAGCACCTGTATTGAAACAACACCTTACTCCACCCGGGTGTACCTATTGCAGAGGCTTGGGCGAAGATCAGGCCAAGAGCCAAGCATGTCACGACCTCGCTCTCATGAACCGGCATCGGGCTGCGTGCCGCCGTATCCCTATCCGTCACTGGGCACTTGGCGACAGCAGAAACGACAGCGGAAACAGCTCCCTCCTTCACGACTGACACTCTGCTCAGTTGCATCAGGCCGGATGAGGATCGGCGGACGTGTTCGCGCGGCTCGGAAGTCTCACGCTTTTGTTTCTGTTTCTTAACCCATGTCCACATCCAGGTTGGTGGTCAGGAACCAGTCCACTGCGAAGTGCAAACTCCATGCCTCGCAGAGTTTCACTTCCCTTCCCAAGAAACGGAACTGAAACATGCCGGGCCAGCGGTGCACATGGCACAAATGTCCCGAATCCACACGTGGTTCAGGCGATCCCAAACTGAGGGGTCTTCCTCGCAGGCGAGGGAAACGCAGACTCCGAAGTGCAGGAAGCCCCAGCGAAGAAAAGAAAAAGACTAGCAGGACGAAGCGGCGGACTTGACCCATATGCATGGTATGGATGGACTTATCGACGCTCAGACAAACAGTCAGTGTCGCAGAACATGCCTAGACTACATGCCAAGTGATTGAAGCTGTAGGCCCTTGCAGGAAATGCAAATTGTATCTCAGCAACCCGAGTCCTTCTCACCATGAGCGGCATGGCCAATATGTCCATCAGATGGGCTTTGACCGAGAGCCTTTCGGATTGCCTTGCCTCGGGTGCGCAGTGCACAAGGCAAAGGTGTCTACTTCTCTTCTTCGGCCTTTCATGCGGTTGTTCTCGATCCTTTCCTGGCCTTCGTCATCCTTCGTCTGGCTCGTAGCTTGCGTGGTCGTTCCATACGAATCGCCGTTGTCAGCTTTCGTTTCCTGTACCCGTGAGGCTTTCCGAGTTCGTGCCCTGCGTGGCGGAAGCAGCCCGGGCTGGAATGCTGTAGAAGGCAGGTGAGGTCTCGGGTAAGCTGACGGCGACCAACTGCTCTCTCCACTTAGCCGACTTAGCCGGTGTACCGGAATCCTGTCCTGTTGGAGCGGCCAGGTGTAGCATCTTGCGGGCAGTTGTACCAGAAGTGTGCTAACGCTAGGATTCTGAGCCTGTGATTTACAACCACAGGTTTTGAACGTCTTCTCTCCTTGGATCTTGCCCACTTACATGACAGCAACAACCTTCACAGAACGACCACACCATTGAGATGAGGAGAGACATGGCCATCATCTCTCTGTCTCGTTCCATCGGTATTCATTGAATCTCAATGCTTGCCGTTTCACTGCTCTTGTTTGCTCCACTTACGCTCCAGGCTTCTTCTGTTTGTACTACTACCAACATTGTCGTGCTATGACCACTACTGCATCTTCTCTTGCAATTATCTTCCATATGGACCGTCACCTGCTACTACTACACGTCAAACTATACATGTAAACATCGTGGTTTCAGTCTTGTCTTCCGAACCATAAGTAGGATGTTGCTTATGTTCTTTTCATGTGATCGTGTGGTATCAAGACTGCTGCATCCCTGCTCGCCCTCAGGGGCGCACGGAAGGTGATCTTGACAATCTCGAAGCATCCAAAAGCAGCCGCAGCCATAAGCAGCATGCCCTCAGTTCTGCTCTCTTTACTTCCCAGTTCCGCCCGGAGCAGAGGCGAATGTCGCGGCAAAGACTCGGCGTCTGGCACATTCTCCGGCCGAGTGCTGCGATCCCTCCTCATCTTCTCCCTGCAACAGCCACCAACTGCATCGTACTGCTGCGCGACAGGCAAGGAACCTTTAAAACGATGCCGTTCTTAAGTGCTCATATGCCTCGGAATTGGGTAGCTGGCCACTGATAGCAAATCGGAGAACCTGGTAAGCAGCACCTACGTCCAACGTTCTAGCAGTCGTGCAAAGACAGGCCTGGACCAGCAAGAAAGACACGGCCAATGCCATGACATCGTCTTCTGTCTCGGCAACCTCTTCGTCCCACAGCTTCTCCCACTCATCCTGGCCGCAACACAGGAATCGGAAACTAGACTTTGGCGGAACACAGGGCAGCCTCTTCGTCGTCAGCCAGCGTCTTGTACTCTCTCAACGTGTCAGTGCCAGCATAGATACCTTTCATGTGGGTGATATCTCGCCTGATTCGTGCAGCGACCATGTAGTTTATGGTGAAGTTGCACAGAGGCAGGCACGACCGCGAATTGTTGCTTAGGGCATGGAAACATACATGATAGTTTCAATGAGATAATATTTGCCTTCGGACTCAGTGCTGAAGCGAGCCAGGCGCACACAGAATACCAACAAGTGTAATCACTGGCACAAGACCACACCAAACCAGGTTTCGCGGAACGGCCTGCACAACAAATGCACATGTGGCAAACGGACACCTGCAGCTCCAAATCCCTGTCATGTTTGAAGCGCCTGCTGAAGCGTTCCCCATGCATTGATAGCCGCAAAGCCCGTGATGTGGCCGAGAAGTATGGCATAGCACTCCACATTGGCCTCCACTGCCTGGTGAGCAGAATCTGTGCGCACGACACTGGCTGTCACTTGGTATCTCTCGCTGGTCCGCCTCGAAGTGTTCCTTCGCCGAGTTTTCTCGCTGCAGCTTCTTCCGGAAGTCCGACATTGATTCGGTAGCTGCAGCCCTCAGCCATGCACAGCTAGAAAACACAACCCGGCAGCATGCACACATAGTTGTTGCCGTATGTTGCCGTAGCCGGGATCTAAGATCTAGGGTCGGGGCGACATGATTGACAGCCTGTGCTTCCCAACCTCATCCGGCTATGCCGTGAACAAATTGGCTGCACTTGGAGCTGCGGCTTCTCGCGAGCTGTTCAGAGTCACCAAGTGCCGGCCTCGTGGTGCTCCCCTAAGGCGCCCGAGAAGTAGGCCAATGTCAGCTGCAAGATCACGAACCACGCCGACATGTGCATCTGGGAGTCAGGCAAAAGCACACTCCGACATATCCCGAGAGCTGAACCACCAAAGTGTGCCAAGTCGTAAGGTCTGCGCCATGTCGATGACCAGCTGCCACCAAATCCACAGGCCTTCCAGGATGTAGTACTCAAGGACCTTGTTGCAAGCCTGCCATCAGCGCCACCCACGAGGATAATTCAGCCCAAGCTCCCAGAGAAGGGTTGCTGAGTTCCCCTGAATGCCTGGAAGAGCAAGACGGCCGAGAAGATGGATACCGTTGAACTGATCACCTGCCAGAGCCGGGAACCCGTGCGTCTATCTACTTGCTTGGGTTTCTTGCAACGCAAGAAACTCGCACGAGTTATTTGCAAGTAGGGTCCCTGTTCACAAGTCTGCTTTAATGAACCATGATTCAAGCAATATGACTTTCTGGCTCTGATCGACGTGGGCCCACCGAGCTCGATCGGGCAGGATTCTGAACAACCTGTCCTTCAGCATGTCGGCTACTCCTGTAATGACTTGACTGAGGGGGGCGGGGGGGCGGCCAAATACCGTGCTACCTAGCCAAACCATCTCAGAACCCCAGCAATGGAGAAATCGAAACATGGCGCAAACTGCCTCCCAAGAAATGCGCTTGATGTCCTCATCCGGCCAGTTTATGAGATAGAAGTTGGCCATCATGAAGCCCATCTCGGAAAGGAGGCAAGTGTGCTGCAGCAACCATCAGCAGCAAACACAGGCATGAAGTCAAGGAATCACACGCGCACCTGCGATTCCCCCAGCTGCCTCGGGCCCTGGCGCATCCTAAAAGCATCATCGAGATGCAGATGTCTTCGGTGGTCTTGACCTTCACCTCTTCAACTCGCAGTGTTGCTACCATGAGCATGGTAACCAACAAACATGCCCGCCTCTGTTTGATGCTCAAGCCCTTCCTCGAGTTTACGTATTTCTTCCTTTCTGCCCTGGCAGACGACAGGGTCAGACTTCGATACGTGTGCCCAGACAGCGCAGGGATGGCGTCGTGACTGTCGACTTCTGACATGTTGCAAAGGGCCATTCCCCATTTCGCAAATAGGGCTGCTTCAGCCTCTGCCCTGCTACAGTGTCAGTATTGGTTTGCCTCACGCTGATGATGGCGATGATGACGATGACGATGACCGTCGTGCGGCCCGGTGAGTGGATGAAGATGATGACAATGATGACGATGACGGTGACAGTGGTGATGACGGTGATGCACACGATCTTGACCACGCTGATGATCATGATGATGGTGATGATGATGGTGATGGTGGTGATGATGATGATGATGGTGATGATGATGATGATTATGACGATGACGAGTGATGATGAAGGTGGTGATGGTGATGCTGGTAATGATGATGATGATTATTATGACGATGATGATGAAGGTGATGATGGTGATAATCATGATGACAATGACGATCATGATAAAGATGCTGATGCTGATGATGATGATGATGATGATGATGGTGATGATGGTGATTTTGATGATCATGTTGAGGGTGGTGATGGCGATGGCGATGATGATGGTGATGATCATGATGACCATGACGATCATGATAAAGATGCTGATGGTGATGATGGTGATGATGACGGTGATGATGATGATGATGATGATGATGATGATGATGGTGCTGAAGACGATGACGATACCTGCCCTGCTGCTCGCTGAGCTGATAAGATGACGACGACGATGACAATGATGAGGAGGAGGAGGACGACGAGGAGGAGGACGAGGAGGACGAGGAGGACGAGGAGGACGAGGAGGACGAGGAGGACGAGGAGGACGAGGAGGACAAAGCGGACGAGGAGGATCATGAGGATGAACGAAGGGCCATATGCCACGTGGCATCTGTGACATTCGGGATGCTCAAAGCAGTTGGCGACCCGAAAAAGAAAGACACCTGCCGTCGTACCCAAGGATGTACATGTACTGGTGCTGTTGTTCAACCAAGCCGGGACTGTCACGATGGATAATCATTTCGACTTGTGGCAGCCACGAAGCAGCAGCAGCAGCGGCGGCGGCAGCAGCAGCGGCAGGAGGAGGAGTGGTGGTAGTAGTAGTCGCAGTAGTAGTAACATTATCAACAGTAGTAACAGTAGTAGTCGTAGTAGTCGTAGTAGTCGTAGTAGTCGTAGTAGCCGTAGTAGTCGTAGTAGTAGTAGTAGTAGTAGTAGCACTAGTAGTACTAGTAGTACTAGTAGTACTAGTAGTACTAGTAGTACTAGTAGTACTAGTAGTACTAGTACTAATAACAATAATAATAGTAACAATGGTAGTAGCAGTGCCAGCAGCTTCAGTTGCAGTACGAGTAGTCGTCGTGGTGGTGGTGGTCCAAGTAGTAATTAGTAGTAGCAGCACAGTGGCAGCGGTAGTGGTAGGAGTAGCGGTAGTAAGTAGTATTGCAGCAGCGACGGCGATCGTGTAGGTTTCCCCTTTGTAAAATTTCGGAAGGCAGCATCGGAACGGTGCCGGCCTCTGCGAAGTACACGGGCGGCTCCGGACTTCCGCTTACCTGGCCAGGCGATCACTCTCAGCCGAGGCTAAGAGTTGGACGACGGCCTCGATCTCGTTGGAGTATGCAGCGGAGGGACATAGCGCTGCAATCAACCTCCGTGCAGTCACGTTGACATGGCCATTCCCAGTCTGTGGTTCCTCACGTCGGCTCTGAGAACACAACACCAGCAACAGGGGCTTGAAGAAGCCTTCAAGCAAAATCTTGAAGCTTGCTTCGTTCTTGACCGCAACTCCGGGTGAGCTCAGCCAGCTAGGAGCATCACTGTGCGAGCGTGGTGAAAGACACCGGCAGTGGCCCTTCATGTCTCGGACGCAGCCGACGGATTCTGTGAGAGATACCAAGCTTCGGTCTCTGGTGAGGTCTTCTTCGATGCTGGAGCTAACTAAACAACAACAAGCTCTCACTGATGTGGTAGTCATGCCTTCCAACAGCTTACTGTAAGTCTCGAAGATACACCGCAGCTCAATGCTGCTGCGCCGTGGGAAGCCCATCTTGGACCAAAATTGAGCAGGAATACGGGCCCATCCGACATGGCTCAGCACCCTTGAGACCCCGTGCATGCTCGAACCTTTTGCCTCTGATGCTGGAGGATTTCACTGCAGAGCCCTCCAGGCAAAGTCCGAGGTCGCCTGGGGCAGGTGCCAAAAACGACTCTACTTGGAGGTTCATGGGCAGTTATAAGTGGGGTTATAAGTCCCCTAATATGGGTTATAAGGTTACCCTACTTATAACCCTATTTATAACTGCCCATGAACCTCCAAGTACAACTTGCACAGGTCCGGAGCGGGCCTGAGCCTGTTGGCCGCTGCGTCTCGACGGCCCCTGCCTTATCCAGGTCTGCGTCTCTCCGGCCCGCTGTGAAGAGCTGCGGCTGAGACATGTCAAAAAGGCCCACACAAGCCAGGAAACAGGCTGCTCCCTGGCAAAAAAGAGGTGGGGAAGTGCTCCAAAAAGCAGAGGCTTTTTCCCCGGCCTCCCGGTCGACATCGCCCAAGCCCGTCCAAGGGGTTTCTTTCGGCGGGTCAGGTATGTACGACCTGAAAAAGCAAGACGCTGACACAGATGACAGCTTCAGAAAGCCAGATATATCAACCTGTACCTTGATCCTTCAACGGCCCAGTAGCAGACCTCGAGGTGCATCATTCGACGGTGAATATCTCAGATCCGGCGAGATACAGAAATCGGCAGACCTGACACGACGCAAGCACTTTCATCGTGGAAGTCTTCAAAGAACGCGTACGACGTACGAGGCCGCCACATAGTTGGAGTTGGGCCTGGTAAGGCCTGGTAAACCGAAGATGTCCCCGAGTGCTGAGAGTCGCGAACGTCGTAAGCAACGTGCCTGCGTGCCGGTGATCAGGAACATGGCATCAGCTGGCCCCGTCCTTCAGTACTCCAGCGCTTCTGTTTTTGGCGCTTCAGCCCAAAAATCCTTTGCAAAGAGTCGCCGTCCTGGAGACATCTAGAGGACTTGGCCGACCGGCGACTCCCACTCCGTCGACTCCGGCTCCCTCCCCAAGGCACGGCAAGTGGTTCGAAGCTCTCGGTGTGTTTTAAAGAGAGTCCTCTCTTCCCCCCACTTTTGGGAGCGCCTTCGAAGGAACTTCGGCCTTCCTTCGCCTCTGCAAAGGATTCTGAGATCAAAAGGGCACAGGCTTCGGGACGCGACGGCACCCTCACCTCTGCGGTGGCTTGGACCGGTTGAGCACCTGCACGACCGCACATGAAAACACAACAAACCTGGGTGAGGTCCCCTCTTCAAGGATGGAGCACTTGAAGATCACCCGAGGAGCCTGGAGTTCTAGGCGCCCTGGACGCTCCGCGAGGCCCCGCCGTGCGAGGCACTCCTCCCAGGCCTCGGGCAGCTGTCACTGCGGCTCTCGCGGTTGAAGTTTGTGCATTTGATGTGGCCAGGCGTCTGGAGGTTTTCAGTGCAGAGCTTGTTATTTTCCCGAGTTGCGGTGAAAGGCTTAAGCGTTCAAGGGCTCTCAGCTGACCTGTAAGTTCAGGCAAGGGCAGGTCTACTGAGTATACTGATGCATGCCTTGCCCGCTACTCTGGAAGAGTGTGCCACATCATGCTACAAGAACACATTCATCATGATGGCAAGAGGTGTTGGTGCCAGGTAAATGTCACCTGTCATTCATCTGATCGGGACAAACGATTTTGCTGCCGTCATCGCAGTTGTGGTAGCCGTCACAGATGAGTATGACGGATTCCGCAGATAGAACTTTCCCACCAAAGGAAACACAAGATCGGTACAACATACTAGTTGCCAGTGTCCCTGCGTCATCCTCCACTCTTGGGGGTTGCAGAGGAGCCGGCAGCTTCGCCATCGAGAGGGTAGCACTCCTCGGCCTTTGGCATGGAGTCGAGCGCATGGAGACAGGAGCTGGCAGGTCAATCTTGCATCCACTGGCCCTTGCTCGACATGCGGTGCAGAGTTGCGAAATTAAAAGTCTGACGTCATGGCAAGTGTGCAGTTGGATGGCATGGAGCAGGTAAAGCGAATCTAATCTAATCCTGCCGTTCGCGCACAGTGCTCGGCCTTCTCCAATGTCCAATCACGGGTTATTCATGTGCAGAAGCACATGTACAAGCCTTTGCTGTCACTGGCTCGCGCGTCGCCAGAGCGAAGCCAGGAACCCCAAAGAGCCCGAACTCTTCCGAGAAAAGTCGGCCTCTCGCCAGCAGAGCTGCAGCGGTGGCCTTGTTGTGCAGCTTTTCTCTGCGGCGGCCCCGGAATCTCTGTCTGCTCCCGAGGCTGCAGCGCTTTCTTGGGCAGCCGGAAGCGGACGGCTACCTGCACAGAGGAAACGAAGGGAAGATGCTGGAAAGGCAGACTCTGCAGATCTCTGCGGCCTGCTGGACGAGAGCCTTGAAGCCTGGCAGGGGCAGAGCAGCCACAACTTTCTCGACGTGCAGCAATTCAAAGGATGCCGGCCGCACTCACACGCAGGGGCAAGA
The DNA here is from genome assembly GCA_905221635.1 of Symbiodinium sp. CCMP2456. Lineage (NCBI taxonomy): Eukaryota > Dinophyceae > Suessiales > Symbiodiniaceae > Symbiodinium > Symbiodinium sp. CCMP2456. The sequence goes on from CAJNDV010036219.1 coordinate 76,308, forward strand.
GGAAGAAGCGGACGGCCGTGTCCCACACCACACGAACCTCGGTACGATAGCCGCTGGTAAGGTGTTCCTTGCGACCAGCACTTCGCATCGATCTGGGCACTGCGAAAATCGCATTAGCCGAGGGGCGCTTAGCATTCGCCGCACACTGGCCAGCCGCTCTTCGGCTGCGCCTGTGTCGACTCCGAGCCTGGGCGAAAGATCTGGGCACTGCCCAAAGCTTGCGGCTGGAGCTCCGGACGTTGTTGCGACTTCGATCGCCTCTTCTGCAGAGTCCACTGAGGACTCGCTGCGGAGATCCTGATACAGCGACATGACTTTCTCGGATGTGCAGCCTCGCACAGAAGTCCCCTGCTCTGGTGGTTGCCAAAGACGCCAAATCCGGGGCAGCCTACCCAAACGCAAAAGAAGCGCAGCACTGAACTCAAAGAAGTGGAAGCACCGGGAAGCCTCTGAGTTCGCATCCTCCGACATTATCCTGGTATCTGGCGGAGAAAGAGGAAGCACATGCAGCGCCGAAGCTCGAACTCCGAACATCCCCCCATCCTCTTCTGCCCTGTTTTGACTGTATAGATGCCAAGACCCAGGCCCGTCGAGGAGAACGGTTGCATCCTCTCGCAGTGCACCCAGCCGAACCTGACAGCAGAGCCGATGCAAAAGCTGATTGCCTGCCTCGTCTGCCTCGATCTCTTCGGCCAGCGACGCCAACGCGGGAGCATCGACTGCGACTGTGGGAAAGTGTGGATGTGTTGGCAACAAGGCTGTGGCTCCGCGGCTGCGCCGAGAAGCCAGGCCTTGCCCAGGGTCCGGAGGTGCCGACTCCGCCTTCGGAGCAGGACTCGTCTGTCCCTGCACTCGTCCCGGCCCGGAGCGCCCGCCTTCACACCCAACTCACCCAACTCCTGCCGCTCAGACCTGCCGAGACGGGGGTTGCGAGGGCCCATGAACCCGACGAACGCGAGTCGCCGACTCCAAGGCCATCAGCGCATCGCGCAGTTCCTCCGGATCGTCCTCTCGGCACCAAGAGCTTTGACTTCGCTTCTGAGCCTCAGCCTTCCCTGCATGGGCCCTGTGACTCTGTAGGCCTCGTCTGCAGCCAGGGCCGCTCTGGCCATGCCCGCAGCTGTCGATGCCTTGCACAGTCTCTCGCCCTCCAGGCGTCTGTTGGCCACTCTGATCAGGTTCTGTGGGAAGGACCCTACTCCTGCAAACTTGCCAAATTTCGGGCCACGGGACAAAGCAAGAAGAACAGCCGACTGGTGTTGGAGTCTGCAAGAACTAAACTAGACATCCTGACAGAATTCTGTGACCAGCCACTCGCCAGGTCAGAACTTCTGCATCTTGCCAGCTGTCGGCGCTGCCGACGCCTTCCGGAGAAGCGCATTTTAACCAGCGGTTTGAGTATCAAGAAGGCCCGACACAAACTTACCGACCGTTTCTCCGAGGCCGCGGCTGTCAGCGACCGAGGCCTGATCAGAAAAAGGTACTACCAGCACGGGCGGTCGTTTTGCTTGAAAGGACCGGTGTGAGGTAGAATAAAGTATGGATGAACCCAGCGGGCCCCACAAATCCAGCACCACCATATGTTTCTCTTAACTTTTCAGCTAGGCGACATGATGCCGACAATTTGCAGACTATCGTAGACTCGGCATTGTGAGGCAATCCACTTTCAGTTGCAATCCTGCATTTGTGGGCCAGCTCTCGCGAGTGTAGGCAGGCGAGTGCTGCTTCAAGTGTTTGTTTTGCATCCGGTACTGAAACCTTTGCGTGCGCACAGCTCCAGAAGCACCGAGGAAGATGGAGCAAGCGTGCCTCAGCCTCACTGACGGCATCCACCTCCACGGCTCTTCGTATGGAAAAGATCGAGTCGAGCTGGGGATCACAACTACAGCAGGAATCTGCCTGCACAAGTCTTGATGAGAATCCTGGCCTCTTCGTAGGGGCTTGCCACCAAAGCAGCGATGGAGCTGCTGATCGCCAAGGCCTCACCCTGGGTCGCCAGCACTGTATTTCATACTGCTCTTCTCTTTAGCTGCATACATTGAAGGAAAGCATTGGTTCACGAAAAGCCCAACTTACTTGAGGAAATGCGCAGGATACAGCACTTCCTACCAGGCGACCGCAGCTTGTGAGAAGGGCTTGAGACCACTCTTGGGTCGCCACACAAAGTTCCAAGCAACCAACGCAGAACTGCGCAACTCCCCCAATGCACAGCGCGTTCTGCCGCCGCATGGCGAACATTTCATTCATGCTCAATCACTCCAGCTTTGCTAGAAGAGCAACTAATGCTGTCCACCTGGCTTGACCACCAAGCCAAGACATTGTCACTAGGTGTGCTTGCTCTCATCAGGACCAATCAGTCGCGCAAGGTACGAGTCCGCGGGCGCGAAGCAATGCCTCTTGAAGGCTGACGGCACCGGCAAACCGGGCATCTGGATTCGTCTGAGCTCCTGGCCGATTGTTTTGGGAGCTGCACCTCGAGAAGAAAGCAACACCAGCTCCCACTCCGGGGCCCCAAGGTGCGAAGTGCTGACATTGAGGCTGGTGCTCGCAACTCGCCCCCCTCTAGCTTTTGCGGCCGCTGTGGCTGCATTCGTGACTTGCACCTGAAACGTGCTCCCTCTGGGTGACCTCTCAGTACAAGCTCTATAAAATGGCTCCCGGCCCTCAGCTCCGCGGCCAAAGACTCCAAGTCACTGCGCAAGTTGCGCAGCAACCTCCGAGCCGCCGAGTGGCAGCGTAGCTCAGAGCTCTAAAGAGGGAGAGGAGTTGCCAGGTGCCTTCCACGATTCAGCTCAGCCTCTGTCAGCTGGCGGATGGCTGAAGACAGCTCTGTTAGGTCCTTTGCAAGAGGCATCGGCTACCCTTCTGATCGGACATGGTGGTACTGGTGCCGCCCCGACGGAACTGCGATCATGGTTGCTATCATGATGATGACGATGATGATGATGATGGTGCTGATGATGATGACGGCGACGAGGATGATGATGATGATGATGATGATGATGATGATGATGATGACGGTGATGGTGATGGTGATGGCGATACTGATGACGAATGGTGATGATGGTGGATGGTGATGATGGCGATGATGATTGTCATTATGACATGGGTGGATCGGTGGGTCCTTCAGAAGGCATTCCTCCGCTTGGACACTGCGTGCAGGCTCGGCAATTTCCTGGTGACGGCCGGAGTGCCGCACTTAATCACCACCAGAACTCCGTGCACAAAAGTCCTTGTAGTGTTGCAAAATGGCCGTAGCACGAGATCGAACGGCTTCCTCATGGTCTTAAGCAGTACAGCGCTTGGTCGGAATCCACTGCAGCATCTGCTGCCTGCAGCTCCGACTGAAGATCCTCGAACTCGCCGTCCGTTGGCTTTGGACTTAGACACATGCTGGCTGCATGGCGACCAAAACAGGCAAAAGGCTCAGTGCCTGACTCCGAGCAGAAATACCCCGCACGCTCAAAGACGGAGGCCTGCATCACAGTGCAACGCTTCCTGCAAGTTTGACAGAGAAAGTCATGAAGGTTTTGCACAAAAGCCGTAAGTACCCGGCAGCCGAGCTCAAAACGGATCCGGCCATGGAGCGGACAGCATGTACAACCTGGAAGCCGCGGCAAGGGAGTCTGTCCTGTCCTTACATCACCCCATTCTTTTCCTCTCCTCGCCTTGCTCCGGCTTGCATCGGGTACCGCCTTCGGCGCCTTGCGGCGGGTATTTGTCGGCGAAGTGCGTCGGCCCATGACCGGATCAGAGCGCGAGGCGGTGCTACTCCGAGCTGCTTTGCAGCTGCGGGTCACTATGAATTCGCTGGGGGCCGAAACGGCAAAGAAGGCAGAAACCATGGCGCATAAATTGTCAATTGAAGCCATCCAGGTCTGCAGGAGGCCAGGGCTCCCACAAGCGACATGCGTCGCAGCACCTCCTGGCACCGAACATGAGGGGTTTGCTTATCCTGCCGCCCAGAGTGACGCCTTTTGAAGAAGACCGTCGATGGCAGCGGCGACGTCCGCAGCAGTTGAGGACTCAGGAGCTTCAAGCTTAAGCTGACCCTAGAGATTCGCATTTGTATGCGGCTAATAGCCCCTGAGGCTCGGTCTGGCAGGGGTGCCGGTGCATCCTTCCATTGACAGTACGACGGCTCCAAACAGCACACAGAGGATGTGCTGTTGAGCAACGATGTGGAGGAGAAGTGTGGTTGCAAGCCGGACTGATTTCTCCACGGACCGAATGCACGCAACAGATGGTGCTCCGTTCATCAGAGGCGTTCTGCCAGCATCTGGAGGCAGCTGCAGCAGGAAGGCTCCGGGCAATGTCTGATGTGCGTAGAGAAGCCGCCCTTGCCGCAGGAAGATCACCACCATGTCACCAGGTGTGTCACCAAAGAGGACTGAGAGCTGGTACTTCGGCTTCGTGATGTCTACGTGGACGGAAGGCAGGCGAAGGCTCGGCAGGCTCTTCGCCCAACATCGCCCCGAACATCTACATCTTTTTCGTCGGAAGTAGCGAATCTCCACCACGTGAGGCATCAATGCTGAGGGAACTGCGAAGCTGCGTGACAATGGCTCCACCTTGGCTGGTGCCGGTAGCACTGCCCGAGAAGAGCCATGTGAATTCAATGCATCGTCCCCATCTCAATGACATATCAATGGAAACTGCGAAAATCCTGCCGGCGCCGAGGCAACCCGAATCCCCTCCTTTCAAGCTTGGCCACTGATCCACCAAGCCCCAAATGCGAGGGTGAAGGCCTTGCGACGTCCAAGAATCGACACTAGCGCCACCACCTGGCAGAGGGTCCAACGGTCGCCGTCAGCGCATGCCACGATGCAGTGTAATCTACTATACTAGATTATACTCTAATATACCTACACGTGCTATGATATACTATAATGTACAATATGCCAATATGCTGTCAGGATGCAATGCTGGGGCCCAGCCCCTTGCCCAGGTCATCGCACAAGGTGAAAGCTGAGAAGACCGTGCCACGCCGCTCCGAGGGGTTCACATTCATAAGCACTGCCCGGATGTTGGGACCTGACGAGGGGATGCAGAGTCTGCACGACACTACTGCCCAAGCTTGAAGCTTCGAACAGCTGCGTTCGCCTGCAAGTGCAGCAGACCCGCCGCACAGAGCCAAGAAAAAGGCAAAGAGCGTTGGCCGGCCAGATGAAGTCGTGATCAGCGCCTGCGAGGGAAATTCAAGACCAGCACGGCGCACGCAATCTGCTTGGAGTCACGGAGCCTGCGAGGAGTTCACGAGCAGCATGAATGGCAGCGGAGCCACCTTGGAGAGCTTCGGGAAGAAGAAACGGACAGGCCTCGGCCTTTGTGCTTTGAAATACCGAGCTTGGCGCCAGCATGCCGGCAGCGGTCAGCAAGCAGAAGTGTTGCATCTTCTTCTGCCTCTGCGCACGCTCAGGTAGTGCCGTTCAGAGCGATCAACGGCCCAAGTGCTCCCGCCTCTGGTTCCAGAGGGACTGTCCAAGGATGCCACCAGTCACTCCGAAGGCCAAGCAGCTCATGCCAAACACCGCCGTGATGGCCGTGGATGCCTCAGGACCGAGGGAAGGTGATCTGCGAGCTCTCACGGATCGAAACATGCCGTGCATCTTACGGACTGTTACAGATGCGGCCCAGTCCTCAACCGCCATGCCTTGGTCGGTTGCCAAATAGTCCGCGAGGAATGTGACGATGACTGAGATGGGGATGCAACCAGGCAGTGCCTTTCGAAGCCAGTGTAAGCTCACAGCTTCTGGCTCCTTTGAAGCTGTGCCGATGGCTCCTGGCCTGCGCGAAAACCAACATGTTGGATTTCACCGCGAAGACCTTTTGAAACTTGGTCAGGTCCTGAGTTGAATAGTCCAGGACAGCTTCTCCAGTTGTTCTCGGTGATTTCAGGCTCTGACGAGATCCTCCATGCTTAGTCCTTCCCCACGAATTTCTGCACCGCCCATCCACGCAGAAAAAGCCTCTCTTGACACGATCGGTTCAACGCAACTGCCCGTAAAGGCCACATCAATGGCTGCCAGGACCTAAACTATTGGAGCTACAGCTCCGTAACTACAGGATCACGAACATGCTTTGTGAATTTAGTGTTTGTCGCTGACTGACGCACTCAGCTACTGCCCAGATCGTTTGGGTGACACAACTGCCACGACAGCAGAGAGCAGCGCAGTGGTGAAATTGAACACAGGGGCGGGATGCAGAAAGACCCGGTCGGCTGCACACTTGCATGCAAGCAGAATTGCGTGAAGTCGACATTACAGCTCCATTTCGTGGCATGACTGAACTGACCTGGAACGCAAGGACCTGCCCGGAGCACGGAACATCAACGCGTTTCAACATCCGCCACCTCGTTGGTCACCACTTCCTCGCGCTTGGCCTTGGCCTGGCAAGGCATCCACATATATCCAAGGCTACCCGCAATTCGACCGGAAACCACGGGGAATTTTGCCGGGGGCCTTTTGCTGCGTCCTTGGGTCTGCCAGAAGAAGGCGCACGAGCGCTGCACAGACGAGGGTCGGGAGCGCCACGATGGTGAAGGGCATCCTCCAGCCTCGGACAAAGGCCCCAAGGGCGGTCTCAGCACTTCAAGGCGGCCCTCCCCTCTGACTGAAGTTGCAGGCAAAAAGCCATAGGATGGGCCCACGACCCCGGACCTGCAGAGATGCCCGAAGGCCACGAAGCGCCAAGGGATTTTTCGGTCCTTCAAGATCCGGCCAGGCTGCATGAGACCTCCCAGCGCTGCACCGACATTGCCGGCAGCATTCAGGGCTCCAGAGATCAGCGTGCGCTGGGAGGCGGGAAAGACGTCCGCCGAGAATGCAAACAAGACCTCTTCAGGAAAAGTGCAGCGACTGCTTAAAGCCTGCCTTCGCTGTGCAGCTGAGGCTCTGGAAAGGAGCCGCCGATCGCGACCTAAGTGAAGAGATGTGCCGCACTCGCCGAAAGTCTAGAGCCAGTTCATCGCCGAGGCTAGCACCCCTGTGCATATCCTCGCCATGAAGAAATAGAAGAAACCTGCCTGCTAGCTGGGATGCCGGTTCAAGAGCTGTCAACTTCACGCTGGAGCCGAACCAATGCCCGACCCCACCTTCGTCGACGGCACCATGAGGCTCATGAGCAGCGATGGGATGCAGCCACAGAGCACGACACAGCAGAGGACGTTGATCCGGTCAAACTGGTCTGCCGCAGGTCCCACCAGTACGGACACAGCACCTCAGCTTCCGGGCTGCGAAGGCTCAGGCTCTCCCTGTCCGCGTGACTTCGCCCGGGCTCCTCCAACAAGGAAGAAGCCGAACTGCACCAGGCCACCAAGCCGAGAGTCCTCTCATTCTGGACAAAGACCTGACGATTTAGCCATGCTTGACGTGAGCCCACAGTCCTTCTGCATCGGTGTCATCTGGAAGTCGCTGGCAATTTGCGACAGATTGGGGGCTGCCAAATTTTGGTCCGCATGAAGGCACATTGCCGTCACGAACAGCAGCAGAAAGGTGACCTAATGCGGGCTCTTCTAGGGAGGTCGCCTTGGCCTTTGCATGGCATCCGCACCTGGAGCTCCCGCGGCATCTGCAGTATGCCGCCTTCGCCCCCGACCTCCTTCTCTTTGCCATCATACTTGGATCCCCAGGGCGAGCCACCACCCTCGCCACCAGGGCCGCCTCGGAAAGTTTGGGCGAAAATTGGAGGCAGCTGCACCCTGGCCCTATCAAGCTGAACCATGCCACGTCTGGAACGAAGATCCGCTTGAGCGTATGCCATGGCACCGCATGGACTCCGCAAACTGCCCTGAGCCCAAATGCTACGGATCAGCGGCCACTCGGTGGATCCATAGTGCTCCGCGCTGCGAGCTGCTCTTTCCGGAATCGCTCCGGTCCTCGCAAATCTTCCGGACGAGTGCGAGTTGATTGCTTGCCTCGGAAGCTCTGAGCGAGTCTGAGCCATCTCTGAGCCATCGGCTCCCGTGGCAGTGCCTCGAACGGGCGGCGCAGTGCTGCTACCTCGTACACCACGGCACCTTGCCGACGTCGAGCCGCGAACCGATCCTTGCTGTGCTGCTGTCGGCCCCACCTAGTGCCCAGCCATCGGCAGGTGGTCCGTACCTAGGGTCATATCCAGCAAGAGTCACAAGAGGTCTCCAGATTGGAGCTCTGAACAAAAGGGCCAGGCGCGTCACCGGAGACGAGCTCGGGAGCAAAGTAGTAAGGCCTGGCCGACTTTTGCGACAAGCCAAGGTCAAGGCAGGTCAAGCCACAAGTTGTCGCCACGCTGGGGATCGGACGTACCTACCAGGCTGTGAGCCTGCAGGGTCGTGGCTTCGACAAGCTTGGAGATGCCGAAGTCGGAGATCTTGATCCGGCCGGATCTCCTGTGTAATCTCAGCAGCCAGAGAGTCGGATAAGCATCAAGGCTTGAAGGTGCTGCGCCTTGAGAGCAGGATGTTTGCAGGCTTGACCTGCCCAGAACCGGAAGCATTTAAGGCTGCTGGAAGACTTAGAGGCTGTGGCGGCCAGAAACCACCAAGATCACAGCATTCTTGGGCGCATGTGAAAATTCTGCACAGTCAAGGAACGTCTCTGTGCAGGATGCCGACGCCATGTATGTACCTCAGGAAACTCCGTTGGCAGCACCAGCACATACTCGGAGTGGACATTCAGGGCTGTCTGAGCGGCACACTGCAATGCACCCCCGACCGCTGCGAGCACTCGGCGAGGAAAATGAGCATCAAATCCAGTCCCCGCCTCCATAAGTCCAGCAATGCGCCAGCTGATCCAAAACACCACGAAGCGACGAAGCGCCTCTCTTTGGCGCTCGATGAGGCCATGAAGGTCGCCTCCGTCCATGTATTCCAGCCTGGATTGTGATCTGATCGGGCGTTGAATCCTCCCTCTCCTCACCCCTCGGGCCCTGACACGAGACAGACCACCTGCCTGAGCAGTCTTCTCATAGCAGAAAGCACCAGCAACAGGAACAGGCAACTCGTGCTGGCGCTGCCGATCCATCTCGTACAAGACATCTTCGCAACTCACCTTAGATAGCAACATCTACGCAGGGTAGAAAGAAAATCAACCCTGTTTCACATGGCACAACTGAGCAGTCAGCGATGTGTGGATAGCGGAGCTCCTGGCCGTGCATGAGTGCTGACTTCGACTTCAGTTTTACCAGGGCTGTGTTGGAGTAAGACACTTAAGACTCAACAACCTACATCAGATGTCCAGCAAGGCACATGTGCTCAAGAAGCTAGGTCTTGCAGCCAGCCGTGGTGCAATTTAGCGGCAGCATCTCAGCATCAGAGGACTGAGTGCACTGTCGCACGGCCAAAAGGCTGCAAGATCCTCAAGCAACGCCGCTCCTGAAGCAGAGCCGCTTCGGCAAGGGCAGCCTGATGCAACAGTGAGCCTGATCCCGCACCTTCCTGCAAACACAACTGTCTAAGATGACCTCCAACGCAGGATCGGAGCTCTTGCTGCCGACGTCCTGCGGGGTATCTGAAATCTGAGCTTGCCTTTACATTACAGCCCTGCATGAGGCGCTGTGCTACCCAAGGAGGCCGGTCCCTTTGGTGAGCCGCATCGTAAGAGATTACCTGAAACATACCACAGTTATGAGGCGGCACCCCGCTGCTCCGGACAACGTCCCCCGCCTTCATGGCATGCCGTCCCTGCCGCTGCACCAGAAAGACCTGGCCGGAAGGAGATCTTTGCGAATAATCCGCCTTGCCCTCCGTTGCCGGAGAACACGAGTCAATGTATCCAGATTAACTACATCCAGCACTCTGCAGTGTGAGTCTAATGCAAGTGCTTGTAAGTTATGTTGCTAATCTCACATGCCGAACCTGTCCGAAAGCAGGGTGCAGGACAAGACATAGATGAACTGGAGTGAAGAAGAGTGTCGCAGAGAACTTCCTCCGACGACGACGAGAAGACCGCGAGTTGCCCCTGCTACATACTGCTCCTGTTTTTCTTGGCTTTGTGAGTTTGGGCGAACTCGCAGGACGGCACCTCGCCGTAGGCCCCGCGTCCCAGGAGTCGATCGATGGTAAAGCCGCCAATGGTCTCCCCGGTCTGTCATCAAGTTTAGGTCTGGCGTGCAGCAGTCGCAGTTTGAAAAGCTGGGCGCCCTTGTAGACAATCTGCCAGCTTTGCCCGGAATGCCATGGCGCACTGGCAACATGACAGACCACCAGCTAGGCAGCCTCTCTAGCACCAGGGTTCCCGTGCCACTGACGTCGGTGAGCGAAGTGTTCAATCATGTCTGAGCGTCGTTAGATTCATCGTCCGCTAAGGTTTCACCGATGATGCGACAAGCTGGGACGCAACTTGCAGCTTGGCTCCGTTTCCCCGAGCTAAATGAGCTAAATGAAGAACGCCAACAAATCACGGCTCCGCACTGCTGCCTGTTTTAGCCATGTTGGGCAAGCTTTCAGCACGTCGATGCAGGTTACTTCCGGCCCATCCAGCCACCCAGTCTGCTGCCAAGACCACCTGATCATCTGCAAAGCCAACAGAAAAAAACGGAGCGGAAGGGGCGTTAGCCTAAAATGGCAAACCTCAAGCTGGGGCCAATACCCAGCGCTCCGGCCACAGCAGCAACGGCCTGTCGGCCTTTGCCTTCGGAGGAGTGCCGCATCAGACGAGGGCCCCCTGAAGCCCGACGGACCTTCTTGCTTCTTCGGGAGAATCGCTTCCAGGTCGGGAGCCCTGAGAGCAGGTCCGGCCACAGCCACACACGAACGCCTTGGGGCCTTGGTAAAGGAGTCCCCTTGGGCCCGTGCTCGATGCAGGGGAAAGCCAAGTCGAAGAGCAAGGGCTGGCAGGGAGGGGATTCTAGAGCGGTTTCGCACTTCAAGCACTCGGCCAGAGGTCACCTTGCATGGAACGTCTCGAAATCTCGGAGGGAAGGTGGCCAGAACGTCCTGCGGAACAAGCGCTCTTGGAAACACCCGTTCTCACCAAGAGTCAGAAAATGGAGCTCCTGCTTTGGGTTCTTTGGCTGAACCAGGTCGGCCGTTTCCTGAGATCCCCGCATGGTCTCATGCAACGAGGTCCAAGAAGAAGCGCTCGGCCGCTAGGCGGCAAGAGCACAAAGAACATCGCAGGCCTCAGCCTCGGCGTCCTTCTTCTTCTTCTTGCTAGCCTGAAGAGTGCTCTGGTCTGCTTCATGCCAAAAAACCGAGTACAGAGGCAGGGTGCTCAACGTTGAAGCCTTGGCCAACTGGACCAAAATCCTGCAGCGCCAGCGTGCGACCCTCAACCTGAAGTCATCAGCATATCAGCTTGAGATCACTCCGCCCTCCCTCCTCAAGACATCTGGGCTTTCCGGCGGCAGCTGCTGCTGTATGTGCTGGAACAAGCCTTGAAGTCGAAGCAAAAGCCCAGGCTGCTCCTTTCCCGGAGCCTCGGCAAATGACTCGGAGGCTGTCCTAAGCCCCTGCGACGCAGAGTGCTCCTCGTCGACGCGGCTCGTCAGCATCTCCAAGAGAGCCGCTGCCTGCGGCGCAAGGGCATCCCAAAGCGTGGATACAGCGCTGGGCTCTCGGCCGCCTCCAGCAACTTGCCCAGCGCCGCATGGCAGAGGGCCAGGTAGAGGCATCGATAATCAAGAATAACCTCGTCCATGTCATGGGAGCACGAAGTTTCTTAAAGAATTGTCAAGCACGGCTTGCACGCCTTCTTGTAGACCCCGAACGTTTCCTGAAAAGTTCAAGGTGCTATTCTCTGCAGCCTAATCTCAAACGAACCTACCTTGCGCAGAACATGACCGAGCCTCTATGTCCTCAGAAGACTCGGGTAGCTGAGAGAGTGTCGCCAACTCCTCCTTCACGAGCTCGCAGAAGCGCATCCCCTGAAGGAAATCAGGGCCCTTGCACTTCGGATCGATCAAAAAGCTGGCGCTACTGGCCTCCTCTGGCCGACACTGGCGCCGGGATTCAATGGTGCTCACATCCTCGATCTCATCCAGCTTCCCCAGGTGGCTCCTCCAACGCAAGGGCCCTCAGCGACTCTGCTCATGCACTGTCGTTCCATCATGCTTCCGGTCCTCAACAAGATCAGATTTCGCTCGACACCTCAGGAGCGATCAGGCTTTCCCTGCGACAGTTCTCTCACCTCATCCGGACTCACGAAGAGCGGATGCGATCAGCACATCTGCAGCCCAGCGGCTCACGCAAGACGAGGCCTCCCGGATGAATGCCTGCAATTCTGCGTCAGGGACCCCCAGCTCCAACAAAGGCTTTGTCTGGCCTCCACAATGCGCCAGTCCGCCGTGTCGCTGTCAGCTCCGGCTGCGATCATCTCAGAGTGAACATCCTGGCAGCACTGGCTGGCACATAATGGCACATAGCAAGTTTCCCTCTTCCCTGCCTTCAGTGCATCGCCATACTCCACGGAGAGCTCACCTCAACACAACCCCGAGCTCTCAATGTCTCTGAGCCATCCAGAAACTGAGTTCCTTACCATACTTCTCGGCGAAAACAGCTCCGGGGGGATTCTCCGTAGAGTCTGCCTCGGCCTGAGAGCATCGCGCGGCCTCCGCGCTCACTCTGTGCCGCACCGCGCTCTGTCCGCGCCTGCAAGGCTTTCGTCATCTCGAAGCACTTCCTCGCGGAGAGGAGGCAGAGGCGCTCTCAGACTCTCAGATCTCGCGGCGCTGCTCCGAGGCGGCTGCATAACTTTGGATCTGATCTTCTCGGATGGAATCGACACGGCGTGGCTGCGGAACACAAGGTCCCCATCCCGTCCCTGACCACGAAGCTCGTGGGTGCCAGCATCCGTCTGCCTGATTTTTTGACACAGGCCTTGTCGACACCAGTCGCAGTTGCCTCACGAGCAGCGAGCAAGCACTTGCAAGAGCGTCCATGGCGACGTGTGTAGACACGAACACTTTCTGATGCCCGCCTTTCCGAGCCCATCTTCATCCTGCTCCGCCTCTCCAAGATTGTACCTGCGTGGCTTGCTGGCACGGCGAGCACGGCCTGCTGCCCGAAAGACCAAAGCGCCGGGACCCAAGAAAAGTATCACACACCAGCTGCCTGCACTCCCGAAGCATCGGGGCGAGCTCCTGGTCGCTTGGCTTAGCATCTCAGCGGGATGGTCGGGTTGGGAACCCCGAATGGCACCTGGAGATATGTTCGGAAGGCGGAGGCTTCCGCCTGGCTGGGAGGCCGAATACCAGCTCGAATGGTCCGGAATCTCATCCAGGATGAGCCTGGTCTGCAGCCAGCAGGAAGTGCTCGAAGAGCTTCTTGCTGCGTGCCAGCTTCGTCTTGGCCTCGAGGGCTCCGTAATCTTCCATAGCCCCGAGTGACCGGCTTATCTGTAACCCTGCCTCAGTCCAGTTCTCGCGCTCCGTGAGCCATGTTCCTGCGACAGGATTCATCCAAACTGAAAGAGGCAACGGACGAGAAGCTGCGCAGCAGGCCTGACATGAAAGCAGCATAAGCCTGCAGGGCGCTGAAAGCTTGTTGCAGATGTTCCCTGACACCCACGAAAGCATGCAGAGTCGACCTCCGCTTCAAGCTGGGTGCGTTGATCGCAATGCACTTTGCACACCTCGGATATGATGCCTCCCTGCCTCCCTCACAGAAACGTCCCGCACCAAAAAGGACCGAGACAACTGCTGCCTCTAGCTGCTTGGCATATTCGCAAGCCTTCGCCAGCCTGGTGGATTCGCACGTCCCCTTTGGCAAGTAACAGCGGAAAAAAAAAAAAAAAGAGGTCCCCACTTGCGTTCTGAGTGGTGTCGCCAGCGTGCATTAAAGGCCTGGAACCCATCTGTGAAAGTCTGGTGTGGGCAGTCAGCATCGAAGCTCAGCGGCGCACTGCAGCCGCTGCATTGTCTGCTTTCAACTGTACCTGAACGCAGAAAGGAGTCCACGCAGACTTCTCTTCTGTGCTTCTCACTGGCTCACCCCGAAAGCCCAAGCTCGCTCTGACTGCACCAGCGGAATGAAAATCCATTTCGGATCGTCGAAATTCTCCGGGAAGGTCGCCTCATACTCAGACGGATCAGAGGGCAAAAACGGATCTGCAGAAGCCGGGCCTGCTTGAAGCGGCCTTTCCCGTGCTTGAAGCGCAACTGGACGTAGAGCCGGCGGAGGCGGCGGCTGCAATACTGACGATACCTCTTGCGGGGAAACTGTTGAGGGCAGCTTGCTGCTTGTTAATGTCGGTGCTTTCTGCACGCCGAGCACCTCAAATGATCGTTGTGACGCAGGCCATTCAGGCTGCGATGAACCTGTGGACTGGCAGGTGCCGGACAGGATGGCAACTGCGCTGTTCCAGAGCATAGGGAAACTCAAGGCCGGTCCTGCACAGTCGTCAGGATCTTGACAGCGAACGGATCGTGTGCTTTGGCCTCTGGCTCCTGTTGGACAGGCGGCCATTCTTCATGCAAGCGAGCACGTTGCAGCGGCGTTATTCATTGATTACCGCATGTTGCCTGTGTTTGTACTTCAGGCACTTCTTCGCTGGCCTCAAGCTGCACGCTTTTATGCAAGGACTTCACTGCACGCATGTGAGCAGAGAAATCGACCATTTGGCTGTCAACGAAGAGGGGGTGCCTCGGGCTCTTTCCCGGCTCTGTCAGAAGGGCTCATACAGCACGCTTCGTCCGTTTCTGAGGCCAAAGACCGCAAGCCAATGAAGGCCGCCCTTGATGGGTCTGCACCAGCGTTGCACACGTTGAGCTATCTTCAAGTCGGTATCTGCCCCCAACTTGCAACAGGAGTGTCACGGGAATGCTTGTCTGTTTTCATCACCACATGAAACAGAGCAAACATGGTGTTTTCAACGGTTGATTCTCTGAGCCTCAGGGCTTTCTGGGCAGATGCAAAGCTGGATCCAGGAAATCCAACTGAAAGTAGCACAGACTACCAGAAGATTTGCTGGAAAGAGGTATCTTTTTCGGGCTGGCAACGGAAACCGTCGAACGAATTTAGCCGCATTCGCAGCTAGTGACACAGACCACTGCGTCGGGCCGCCCCAACCGTGGCAGAGAGTTTCCGTGAAAGCCTGCGTGGCCTCCGGTGCAACCGCCACCAGGGAGCACAGCAGCTGTAACTGCAACTTGGGAGTCTGGCTCCACCACACGCACGTCTTGCAAGAAGGGAGACGAATCCACCAAGTCTCTCGAACATCGGGTCTTGCATGGCCCTTGGCCAAACTCAGTCTGCCTTCTCGAGAGATCCTTTGCTTTGGGACCAGAAAGCAGCTCCCAACGAGCCTGTGCCTATGGCCCTTGCTTTGCTGTGGACTTTTCAAGACTTGAGCGCAACAGGCCAGGCTTGAAAGATGCTGCACTTTAAGGGCTGCAGGCCACACTGTACAAATGCGGTGGCCGCAAGAAAAGGCGCTCCGGCACGCAGCTTAACCTGAACCGTACATAGACATAAGGCAGCCAGCGAAAAGATGTGGTCAATCCAGGCACGGGGCTCGCTTGGTGTCCCAGGAGTGGGGTGACGCGCTCCACCAGCACCTCCCGCACCAGTAATCGTACCTTGCAGTCGGAATGATTCCTCTGTGGTGCGACGCGAGAGGATGGCGAACCGGACTTGGTTGAAAATTGCCTCCCGCGCGTTGACCATGGTGAGGTCACAGAAGAGCGGGAACAACTCGTGGATATGCCTGGAGTTGTTTGTAGCGGGCCATCATAGAATGCCGAAGAGGCAGTGCGCAGGACGGCTGGAAAGGCCAGGACTGCTCAAACAGCTTCTGTGGAAGGTCCTTCAAGCCCTTCACCACTACCTCGGCAGGATGGATGTTCCACTACTGCTAGAGCAGACCGTAAAGCGTGGCAGCAACCACCAAGCACCTCGGATGCCTGGGCTACCGGCTTCTGAGATGATCGGCACTATGCCAAGAACCTCACCAGCAGAATCTGACAAGACAAACACAGCCCGAAACTTCAGCGGGCTACAACGCAAGGGGCCTCTCTTTCCATTTCCACAATTGCAGCCTGCCAGTCTGTACTACTCGTCTTCGGCTTGTTCCATGTTATCATCTGCACTCCTACGGGTGTGTGCGAGTGTGTGAGCGTGTGTGCCTGTCTGTACATATGCTTTCATTAACAGATAGCTATACACGCCGTAGACATCGAGTTGTGTGTGTATATATATATATATACATACGTACATACATACATGTAAACA
>CAJNDV010036219.1:99073-114657 GCA_905221635.1 Symbiodinium sp. CCMP2456
ATCCACCATGAACAGAATTTCAGTCAACACATCTGCTGAACGACAAAAGCCTTTCTGCAAGCGAACACTATTCAGCTGATCCTGTCGCTCTTCAGGCAGACAGATCAGATGAGAAGTAACGGGCTACTCATCCGAAAACGACATGCTGGTGCGGTTCACACGGCCTGGGGAAGGAGACATCAGCTATCAGCTTCCGATCTTGTCCTTCTTCAGGGAGAGAGATCAGATGACGAGTAACATGCTTCTCATCATCGCCCCATCCACCATGAACAGAATTTCAGTCAACATATTTGCTGAACGACAAGAGCCTTTCTGCAAAAAGGCACAACTCAGCTGATCTTGTCGCTCTTCAGGCAGACAGATCAGATGACGAGTAAAATGGCACTCATGAATGCCACATCAGAGCTGTTCGACACAGAAGCCAAACACCACCAAGAAGACTTCAGAACGACATGCTGGTGCGGTTCAGAGGGCGCGGAAGAAGGCCTCAGCTATCAGCTTCCGATCGTGTCCTTCTTCAGGCAGACAGATCAGATGACGAGTAACATGCTTCTCATCATCGCCCCATCCACCATGAACAGAAATTCAGTCAACACATTCGCTGAACGACTAAAGCTTGTTTGCCAGGAAGAACAATTGGCCCGGCAGCCAAAGCATGTTCTCCAACTCACCTAGTCAGATCCTGGCACCGCCACATGCAGGTCGCAATGAGAGCTCAGCTATCAGCTTCCGATCTTGTCGCTCTTCAAGCAGGGTCAGATGACGAGAAACATGCTTGTCATCATCACCATAGAAGAATCTGGTTGAAACGAGACACCGTCCACGATGAAGAAGATTTCAGCCAACACAGCCCCTGGAGAGTGACGAAAACTGCACCAGTATCAACACCAAGCTCAGCCGCAACTGCCGAACTCTTCACTTCCCGCGACTGCACTCTGAGAATGTCAAGGAAACTTGGAGTACTGCTTGCCGTTGCATGCCGCATGGCATATCTTCGTTTCTGCGCTTTGACCTCAGCCCCAACCTGGGCCTCCGGTCGGAGTCGGGTGGGGAGCTGGACGCGTATTGGCTGATCCCAAGTGTGACTGCGAGCTACTGGGAAGGTCCGGCGAACAACCTGGACCGCAACTTAATGCGCCTTGTGATCAGGTGGCGGGGCAAGCTGATGGTGAATGTCATCGAACAGCGGCTTGATGACCTGTAGGCAGCTGATGTGCATCGTCTTCCATGACGTGTGAGCTTGCTGGTGTCACTTTCATGCTGTGTCAGTGGCTCCGTTGAAAACCATTCGCCAAGTGTCCTGGCGCGTTGCATCTGCCGCAACACTCCATCAACGCTTCCTGATACGCCTGCTTGCTTGAACTAATTGCTGCAAACTGAATGACCGCCGTGAAAGACCAGGCATCCTCGTCGAAGACTTGCCTTCCATGTTCTCGGAGGATGTCGAAGACGCCATTCAGTGACTTGGATCTCACCTGAACCAACAGCCCAAAGCTTTCAGCACAAGAGAACCGAACGGCGAAATATCGAGGGTAGAGCTTCTCTTCGTGGGTCGCCCACCAGCATGGAAAGGCCCCGCAGAATGGGAAACCTTGTGAGACAAGAAAATCGAAAAATTAGCTGCTGCGCTTTCCCACGGCCCGTGCCATGCAGCAGCTGGATGGCCCTCCGTCATAGAATGCACATCCTCCGGGCGTGCACATGATGTCAGCTCACTCTTATCCTGACATTTCGCACCACATCAAGTCCTGGGGCAGGGAAGTACCCGATGGGAGATCTTTCGTTTGTGGATCGGCTAAGTATTCGGCGGCCTCCAGGAAAAAAAACAAGTCGCTGGTGAAAGCAAGCCAGACAGTTTGACGCTCGCACGGAAGTCCCGGCGTACGTATAGTTGCTACCACTTTTGCATCGCCACATTGACCGACGGCCCCCAGTCTGTGCAGCCTTCTGCACTGTTCGTGACGCGGCCCTTGTGGCCCCTACACACGAACCTTTTGCCGACATCGAAGCATCAGCGTCTCTATCAAAGCAAGCAAGCCAATCGCCTTGAGGAGGAAACCTATCGCCAGAACCGAGATGTCCTCCCTGACCTGTGGCAGGGCATTTGCTCGTCGGGACCACCATGCAGTGAAGTCAAACTTTTGAGGCTCCCCCCGTCCCAGGCGCCTCTTTCGCGGCCACTGGCTTCTCTTCGCCCTGGGACTGCGAGTCCTTGAGGGCGATGATTTTCTTGTCCTGGACCTCAACTCACAGAGCTCCCCACAAAAGGAAAGCATCGGTGTGGAGAGCCTTGCACTGTGCGAAGGAGAGCAGTGCCCGAATGCCGTCCGTGAAGTTCTCCACGAAGATGTGGTAAGAGCCGTCTAAATTGACCTCCCATCACTTCCAGTGCACAGCAGCTGAAAGAACGGATCAGTGAAAACCTTCTCCACCACTTTGAAGGCTACCTCGACTGTCGCCTGTGCCGATGGAGCCAGAAGCATGCACGGGTGCAAAAGGCTCTGCTACAAAGGCCTCCCCGAGTGACGGATCTTGAGCAGCGGCAGCACAGATGTGGAGAACCGCTTTCCATCCGGACCTTCTCCAACCACATGTCAGGCCACAGGACGAAGGAAGTCTCTGGTAAGGTCAGAACCGGATGCTCCGAAAGCTTGCCTTGCTCTCGTGCGGCACAAGACAGGGTAAGCAAAGGCGCTTCGTCGTAGCCATTGCCAAGATCAAGTGGGCAGCTTTGAAGCGATATCTGAGGTTGTGGCATCAGCCATATAGGCAATGATGTGAACCAGGTAGTCCTGCGCAGCACACATGTTGGATGCAGAGACAGGAGGAAAAACACGGTAGTATAGCTGCTCTACAGGATGAACTGGCTGTTTCGCTCGGAACGAATCCAGATCTCCTTTTCCATGCGGCTCTCTGACACGATTTTGCAACTTTGCAACACTGTTGTAAAACCCTCAGTTTCAGAAAATGGCGAGGAGGCTCAGGCTGATTTAGGCTCGCTTTGCCCGCTAACCGGTGCCGCGCCCTCCCGTCGCCCCCGTCACTTTTTTCGACCTACGGGGGGCACCTTGCAAAACGAGATCCGAGCCCCAGAGAGGCTTTGGTGAATGGGCGAAGATGGCAGACCATACGACGCATGAGAATACTCATCCAGGCCTAGCCCGAAGAGCCAGGGCCGGAGGCTACGGACATCTAAGTTGAAGGACATCAGGAATTGAAGATACCCTGTCCTTGACCTCCTTGCTGACGGGTGGAGGCCCCACCTCGAAAAAAAAGGGGATTTCAGCTTTCCAGCAAGTCGAGCGCTTCTCCGAGGCGGGAGCCATGATGGTCTCGAAGGGCTTCAGGAAGTCGGCCTAAGTGGTGTTCTATGGTGTTCTTATTATTCTCATTGTTCTTAATTATTATTGTTCTCATTATTGTTGTTATTACTGTTATTATGGGGAGGGCCGAGGGCCGCCGAGGGAAAGCTCGGAGCTGCGCCTGGAAGTTGTAGCCCGCGAGCTCGTCCTTCTCCAGGAACTTCATCGTCAGCTGACGCAGGGAGTCCATGGCCTGCGCCGGGAGGCTGGGACCCATCTCCTAAAGAAAGGCTGCTAGAAAAGGCACGGCATCTGCTGCTTTTTTGCAGCCGAAGGACGAAGTTGCACACCCGTACATTCTGATGAGCAGCCACCTCAGCAAGCGCAACGATAGGCAGCCGAGACAGCACAACAGTCACGAGCCGATGCATCCAAGAGGCATCCACGAAGTGGCTGCTCAGGACACGCCATATCCGGCCCCAAACGACTCGCATCCGCCCCATGTTGAAGTCGGCCACCTCCCCCAACAACACTCTGCCAACTCGCAGAGAGGTGCTACAGTTTCCACAAGAGCCCATTCCTCCACCAGCTTCTGCAAAGAGAAGATTCGGGGCTGGTCGGCCAGGGCCAACTCTTCCTTGGAGACCTCGAGCAGCTTAAAGCAGAGCCAGCATTTTCCTGCTCCGGCCCCCGCCTTTGCCAACTGAGTCACGAAGTGGACCACTGCGGGTGGAGACAGCTGCGTGGACCTCCAAACGGTCAGCTCCACAGCCCGGAAAGCACCATAGCAGGGGGCGCCAGGTGCTGAAAAGCACTGCGCTTCTCTCAGTAAGGCACTTGTTGAAGAGCAGCTCAATCTGAGACGCGTCGATCTGCGAAGCGATGGACTCCGAGTTCACCTCCGAGACTTCGCCAAACTAATCAAACCGAACACGCTTTTCTTTGGAGCCCCAAGAGCTGCAACAGATCCGGGCCAGGGGCCAGCTCGACGTTGCGATCGTCCTGCCCAATGGCCACCAAGGCGGACCTGTGGCGCAGCACTCAGCCATCAGCAAGCACAACTGAGCATCACATCATATCACATCATGGAATGATGCTGGGACACGGACACCCCCAAGCCATGTGCACGACGCTTGACAACCTGTAAGATTTTGCTAACCGGCTAACCCGCCCCAAGACTTCCTCTCGGTAAGCCTGTTGTCCGGCAATGCTGGCATTGGTCCTGAAGCCCAGACAGGTGAAAGGCTCTGAAGCTAGAAAGGGGTCAATGGAAACGCCCCTCCTGCTCGCAGATCCGGGCGAGAGAGCCTGGCCGTGCCGATGCTGCAGAAACACGCACATTTTCGGTGCGACAGCAGCTTGGCGCTGACGCTCGGAACCTCGTCTTCCAACTGGAAGAACTGGAAGTCCTGCCTTGAAAGCCGCGTTCCACGCCAAGAAGGAGCGGCTCCCAGGATGCCCTTTTGAAGCTTGCCTCGCACCGCGGGTGCCGATCAGTTGGAGCCGCTCCAGCTGGGAGATGCAGTGCAAGACCTGGCAACGGCACCCAAGGGAAAACAGAAATGACTCATGACTTCTCTCTAAGATTCCTGCATACAGCCAGGAGGGTCCCAGGTTGTTTCCCTCAGAGAGTCCAATGGAAAGCAAAGCCTCGACGAGTGGCTGCATCCAACCCTCTCTTTCAGAAGGGAAAGCCTCGCCTTGATGCACTCGATGTTCTTCTGCTTCATCTCCTGCAAGCAGCTGCGAGCAGCTGCAACAGAGCCCTCGGTCTCTTGGTATCACGACTTCCCCGCCTTGATCGTCGTCAGGTAGGTGAACTTGGCCAAGGATGAAACAAAAGCATCGCGCTCCGTGTCCATGTTGAAGCGCGCCGCGATCCTGAAGCCCAGCAGTGCAGTAACCGGTGCCAGGGCCACAGCGAAGCCGTGGCTCCCCACCTGATGCAGTGCTTGAAGCCCTCAATGCAGAGCTCGATGCTCTGGGGTGTGCCCTGGCCGAAGAATGCCCATCTGCTTCACTGAAGTCCGGCATGCAAAACCAAGAGAAGCGCCTGTTCTTCAGTTCATACCTCCTTCATGTCACGAAACTGCCCAAAACTTAAGGAGAGAACGCTAAGCTAGACAAAGACCGCCGATACAGAGGGGCCACGAGATGCAACCACCACTGCAAAGGCATCTAAACTAAAAGGCTGGCTGACATCCTTGGTAGAGTTACGGATGCCGTTGGAACTTGCCACCTGTACAGACTTGGGATCAACAATTCTCAATGCCACACTGCCGGCTTTGAAGCCG
The DNA here is from genome assembly GCA_905221635.1 of Symbiodinium sp. CCMP2456. Taxonomy (NCBI): domain Eukaryota; class Dinophyceae; order Suessiales; family Symbiodiniaceae; genus Symbiodinium; species Symbiodinium sp. CCMP2456. The sequence continues at coordinate 104,670 of CAJNDV010036219.1, forward strand.
CTCAGCCTCAACGTCTGAACACCGTTCAAGTGGTTCACGATCAGAAGCTTTTGGGACCCATCCTTTGCAACGGCTCCCATGCAACTCAACGGCCCTGGAGCATCGTCAGAGGACTGGCAATCCGTCGACACCAGCTTATCTCCGGGTGCAAACTCTTCGATCAAGAGCTTCAGGACCCAGTACCTAGCGTTGCCCAGACCCGTTCGCCAGTCTAGCAAGCTGACACTGGGATACTGCGGCAGAGGAATCCCCCACTCCGGGATCTTCGGGCTTCCCGCCAGCTGTGACTGACCCAGCACTTCAACACCCAGGGGAGCCAAAGTTGCAAAGACGAAGGCGTAGGCGGCCCCCGCGGCGTTCCAGTAGATGTCAGGAAGGTCCGCGTCGAGGCCCCGGGATGGATCGTTGTCGCCCGGCATGATGACTCCGAGCTCGTCCAAATCAAGCTTGACATCAGGGAACGACGACGAACTACGCATTACCAGCACGGTCTCTTTGAAAGTCTTCATCCATGCTGCGAAATCACCAAAGAAGCCAGAGGAATAAGTAGAAGGATCTGTACGATTGGAGCAGGATGCATAGTGGTGCACCGAGATGTAGTCAATCGGGGGAACAGGTGAGCTGTGGTTGCTACGATTCAAGAATGGTGGGACCCAATCTGTAGAGACACCACCAAGTCCCATGAAGGCCGGGGCATGGTCCCAGCCAACGGCTCTGATCATCTCAGGCACGATCACATCATAGTCATGAATATATTCAGAAGCGGTGTAGCCATGCTCACCCTCGTTGAATAACTCCCAGACATGGCCGTTTTGGCGGTTGAAGCGAGTGTAGGCAGGGCCCCCCGTGTGCCTGATCCCAGTCTCGTCTACGAACTCACCTGTCACAAGATATGACAGAAGACGTCCGAAGTACGCAGCCATGGTCTTGCCAGTTGGATCAAGGAGATTCCGCCTGTCGCCACGCACGTATCCGAAGAAGGACTCGTCCGGGTTTGATGGGTACGAACAGTTTTGTGTTTGATTCTTGGCATCCCCGAAAAGCCAGCAGGGCTGCGTTGCAAAATTAAGAACTACAGTATGATTCTGCCCATAGACCGCATCCATAAAGTCTTCCAGCTGCGGCATGATGTTCGTAAAGTCCCAGGATGTTTTGCCTTGAGTGGGGGCATCCAGCTCTGCCACACTCTTCTTGGGATAAGGAAACCAAGGCACGAAGCGCACCAAGTCGGCCTGCAAAGCCTTCAAAGAGGCCCAGGCAGCATCGTGAATCGGATTCGCGAAGCTCGTGCCGTTAGGCGCAACGAAGGTGCGGTCCAAGATGGGGTTAGAGACCACCTGCAGGGCAGTGGCCTATTCTACCTGAACCTGCGAAAGTCTACTTCTACCCTCTGAAGTTTCCAAAGAAACAGAAATACAGTACTACTACTCCACCTGTAGTGTGGTCAGAGTACGCGAAGTCCGGATCACTTCAGAGAAGTTCACAGAGACATCCGAAGAGCCGGCGCCCGTCACCAGCAGCCAGGTCAAAAACGCGTTCATGGAGGCCACAGGGCGGGGAACGAATGCTTACTTGCCGATGAAACGCCGTACCCTCGACGTACTACCTGCTACTGTGGATGCCTTTAGAGGAAGTTTTCGTCTGCACGCTCACTCTTTATGTTGCTATCAAATGGCGCTTGTTCATCGAAGGATAAAAATAAACAAACTGGAGGTCAGCGAAAAGCAGAGCCAGGATATAACAACACAGCAGATGCACCTCCATCTCCAGCAGGACGGCCAGGGTCGCCAAATATGGCCAGCAGGCCACCTTTTAGGACGACTCATGACGAGCTCGCAGAGCCCATCCGGACGCTCAAAAGCGCCTCGAAGAGGGGTTTCACGTGCTCCACGCCTGGCGACTGGGAGCGTTGACAGCTCAGCTGCGCGGCCCCCGTCGGGGGGGTTTGGAGGCTCGAGCTTTGGGCGACCACGTAGGCGGAGCTCTTCCTTCGCATCTGCATCGCGGCCTCAGAGTTCTGAGGTATTCAACGGTTGGACTTCAGTGCACATGTTGTCAGCCTTCGTCTTTTGTACCATGCTCTCCGTCTCCTTGACGAAAAGCTCGTACCTCAAAGAGGCTGGAGCTGAGAATGTTGAGCGGCGAGATTCGGATCTGTAGCGCTGCGATGTGCTCTCATCTTTCAAGGAATAGGACCCCGACTTCTGGTTCGAGTCTCTAGCTGCCTGTGACTCTTGTCGATTTCTGGCCTCACAGACAAGAGGCAATGCATTTCTGCCACTCCGAGTTGGCCGGCCAGCCTCTTGGTCTTCTTGCAATGAAATCGGGTTGTGAAGAACGCCTTTGATGCAATCTTTCGGGACTGCAATCAGAAATCTGCACAGTTACGTGCCGTCCAAGTGCCATCGTAGAGTCCCTCAAGATATTCTCGCGGGAGGTCCTGAAGCATGCGCGGGCTTCGATGCACAAATGCCCCGAGAGGGCTGCTGTCCTGATGGTCGTTGATGCCCCTGTTGTTCTTCACAAACTCGTCCTTGGTCATCTTGTTCTTGATGCCTGCAGAGACCAAGAAGCAGTGCCGACATCTGTCAAAGTCGACATCTGACAAGACCGCACAGATGTTCAAGAGCACCCCGAACTGCCGAAGGATCCTGTCAAGCCTGGGTTGTGGAGGTCGGTCTGCAGCATGATCAACGAGAATGACAGCACCTTGCAGCATGCTCAGCCTCCAGATCGATCCAAAGTCTTGCGAGTCTTGCTGTGTCAACGTGCGGGCAAAGGAACGAAGGCACAGTCTGCATTCGCAAACCGCTCAGGGTTGTCGCTGCAATACTTCTCCGCGAACTTCTCCATCATCCGATCGATTTTCTGGGCCTTGATCGAACTTTGCTTTGGTCGACTGAGGAGGGCAAAGGTCCCGGCCTCTCCCGGGAGTCGGAAGTACGAGAGGAAGTGTCTCAACGATCCGTCCAGGGACTGGCGGATGCCGGGCTGATCCGGCCGAGAAACCCACAACAAGGGTCAGTGTGCCTGAGCCTTGAAATCCAAGCCGTCGACAAGCGCAAACAGCGCGCTTTTGTTGAATGGCTTGTCCTCGTCGCGTGCCCCAACAGGTGGTCTGCGAATTGCGTTATGATCAAAGTACATTTTGCGGGGGAAGGCTCAACATTGAAACTCCCAGAACCATGACCTAGCCTCACCCAAATAGTCACCGATGGCCGTCTTGTCCAGGCCTAGGTCCGGCAGTGTCTTTGAGCGGCACACCGGTTCCGATTGAAAAAGTTTGGATAAAACACCCTGCCAAGTCAGAACACTGCAACATACGCCCTCAAGCCTGCTGCGACGCAGCCCTGGTCTCCATACAACGCACCACACCGAGTATTAGGCGCCCAACCAAGCTCTGTGTTCTTGAAGAGCGCAGCAAGTGAAGCCGGGTCATCGGTCAACTGGCCACAGGGGAATATTGCTGGCCAGCTCGACTTTGGAACCCTGCGACACTGAGATGCACACAAAGCCGTTCTTCTTCAAGTACTCGATGCCACGCTTTGGCTTCATGTTAAACCTCGCATCGGACATGACTCACAAGATCCCAAGATCCGGGGAGCCTTCGGGGGCCGGACTTGTTGATGCCTATTTGCAGGTCTAGCTTTCTCTGCTTCTGCTCTTTGAAGCTGCTCGTCGGCACACCCTGGCTGCAAAGAGAGTGGCAAGTGTGAAAGGGAAAATTGCCACGACTTGCCGGGACTACAGAAGACTGAGAATACTGAGATGCGCTTGTTGTCAGAGAGGGAACGACATCACTCGCATCATCCTGGCACCAACGAACAAAGCTTCCAAGATGGCTTTCCAATCGCAGAAGCTCAAAACATTCTGTGGTCCTCCCCGTCGCTCTCTGGTCCATCTTTCGCCTGCTTAGAGAAAACGCACGTCCGAGTAGCTTGGTCGAATTGGCTTCGCTGGGGCTAAGAAGGGTTACGGAAAGTTAGGGTCACTAAACCCCCAAAACCCTAAATTACTTCATCCCTAAACCCTAAACCCTGACATGCTCAATCCCTGAACCCGAGACCCCAAACTATCTAAGCCCGCTCAAACCGAAACCCCTACAAATACTTAAAGCCCTAAACCCAAAACCCGAAGGAGGCCTTGGGCCTGAAAGCCATGGCCTTGGCATCCTCGCTGCCCTGGCCAAGGATGGGCATCTTTTGATCCTCTCGGGCTCAGGAGATCTGGCTCCCAGCCGTCAGAGAATATGTAGGAAAGGATGAAACCCAAGAATGTGTAGCATACCGTGTCTGGAACATGTCGCGAAACATATATGTATCTATATACGTAGTAGATCGTAGTAGTATAGTGCATGTATAGACTGTATAGATATTTATATATATATATATACATAAATATAATGCCGGGCCTCGGCCATCCGTCGAGCCTGCAGGAAGGATTCGCAGAAAGCGGCGGAGGGAGGCCCCGGAATCCGAGTACCAGGCCCAGTCGACGATGGAACCCATCAGGGTCACCTCAGCGTCGAAGGCTTCGGCTTGCAGACGTCGCGTCTTCGGGGCAGGGCCCTGGACCAAAGACTGCAAGGCCAACTGCTTCAGCTCCTGCTCCTGCCATAAAACACGACTCCAAAATCCTTGTGTGGGGCTGGCTCCAGCTGGCCTGATGTGGCTGGATGAGGTTGGCATGTTCCACCTGAACCGCTGAGAAAACATGCTGCATCGTCGGCTCCTGCTGCGCAACACTTAGCTTGGCGCCGCAGTGTACTTCCCCTGAGCGATCTTCGACAAGCAATCGATTGTCCGCTCCTGAATGCACCGACTTGGCCAAGGCTCCTCTGAGTCTCATTAACACGTCGTGGCCACAGAAGAACATGAAGCAGTTTAGTCAAAAGTCGAAGATGTTCTTCTCGTCTACATCGCAGTCGTAGTTCAGGAACAGTTCGAGCGGCGTGGTCCTAACAAGCAGTCAGCTATGCAGAAACCACACTTGAACAAAGTGCTGGGACTTGGGCGCATCTGTACAGAGTTTGTAGAAGATTTGCAGCACCTAACATCGCCCGAGCAGAGCAGCAAGGCGGGAACCAGAGCTCCCAATGGCCGGCCGATAAGCTGCCCACCCTACTCTTGTGAAGGAAGTCAGAGTTCCCACTTTCGAGGATCTTCAGGAAAATCTGCTCGATGAACACCTTTTGGAAGTACCATGCAAGATCCGAACACAGGGCCACTTGATGTATGAGGCAACCACACCGATCTCGTCTCTCAAATGCTCCTTGAAGTTCGTTATCAGTGACACCTGGGCCATCTGAGCCGAGCGTTGGCTACTGAGCTTCTCAATGACTGGCCAAGGTCGGAACGAAAATTTGCAAAGAGAGCCCAAATATCTTTGGGATCGGTGAAACACTGTTCTTGATCAAGGAGTCCTCGGCAAAAACACCACTCTGTCTGGCAAATCTGCACACCCGGTCAACTTGAGCCGGAAGACGCCTACGAGCTTCTTGAGGATGTCAACGAAATGCTTCGATGACCTTGCACGAGCCAGCCGCAGGATTTCACGAATCCCTCCGCGCTCAGGTCCCTCCATTCCCCCCCCCCATACTGTGGCCTGAAAACAGGTCCTGCATTTGAGAGGACACCCAAGATGAGCTCAAGGGCAATGCGCTTGTTCCTGCAGGTCAGGAAGCAGGAAGTCTAGTCAGTCTAGTCCAGGGAGGGGGAGGGAGACCCTCAGCTCTCGCCTGATAGCTCTGGAGTCGGCCTGGCTCTGCACCGACTCCTTGAAAAAAAACCCGACCCACAAGCTGCCTGTGGTCCGAAGATCGGATCCAGGTGCTTAGAACATCCAGCCAGATATTTTGGAGTTTCTGTGATGCGAAGATAGCGCTCCTTGGCACTGCTGTTGATGAGGTACGTCAGGATGATGACAGAGTCCTTCTCAAATTCTGGACATCTCAGACACTGCACAGCTCCGGCTATGCCAGCGGCCTGGTGGTAAACGTTCATGGACTTTGCACTGGAGACATCTGCCATCGCAGAAGACGCCTCGATGGCTTCCCTCTAGCTGCTCGGGCTGCAAGGAGTGCCAGCGATAGGCCGGTGCTTCGTCCCTGTTCGCGAAGGTGTCCCTGGAGGACTGCGATGGTACAGCCGGAGCGTTGCTGGACACCTTAACAAGTGCTTTCTGACGAAGCAAGGGATCGATACTCAGAGCCACTCAGCTTTGCTAGCCCGAGTCTCGGATGGAGAGGCTGCTGGAGAGGAGGCCTGCTAGTTGCTACGGGCAATATGGCATGTGAGCTGCCTGAATGCCCGGCCTCCTCTCGCTTTGCGCCATAATATTTCTCAACCAGCGACAGACGCTCCAGGTTGCGGTATTTGCACGCATGCCTGCAAGACACACCAACTTCAATTCTAGCTTGTGATCAAGCCGCCATCAATTGTGTAGAAGAGGCTGGCCCGCAAACCGAGTCCCGCGTGTCGACGCAATAGTGGTTGGCAGTACTTCTGCAAACAACCTGCTGCCAGTGTACGCTGCACCAGAAAAGCCTGCATAACGGTAAGTGCTAGCCAGGAAACACACCATCCAAACTTGCCAGGAGGGGGGTCCTCCCAGGGGCATCCGCGGATTAACCATGCACATTAAGCAGTCACAGAGAAGCAGTATGATGTGGGCCTCACCCTTCTGGCCGTTCTCCTTTTCATGGTTCCATGCCTGCAAAACAGTCTTGCAACTGAAGAGCATGCGCGGAGGTACTGAAAGAGATGCATTTGCTGAGACACGCACCAGGGTGTCGATCTTTGCAGACAGGTAAGATGACATCCACTCGTTCAGGAGCTGCCCTGCATGCACTCAATGCTCTCCTTTGCACACGGTGAGCATTAGTCGCCCAGCCTTTGGGCATCTGAGCCAGGTCCGCGTTGGCATTCGCCTCAGTGCAGACGAGCCCAAGGCCCAAACCGCACCAAAAAACCCTCCCAAGCACTCGCTGTGGGGCGTCCCGCTCGGCTTCGGGGCTCCGGGCGAAGGCGGCCGGGGCGGCGGCGACCACGGCCGCCAGCTGCTCTGAGTTCGCTGCGCCCGCAGAAGCGGCGCCAGACCTTGAACCGGAAAGGGACTGAAAGTAAAGTATACTCGACTATACTGTCGTAGAGTAGACTATACTATTATATATATATATATATCTATATCATACGGCTGCTTTTCGGATTCGGCGTTGAGCTTTGCCGCCAAGCCGCCGCGAGCCCAAGACCTCCTCCGCTCGGCTCGACCTGAATTTCTCAAAACTCTTGGAAGCCACGGAAAGCCGAGGGTTTAGGGTTTAGGGTTTAGGGTTTGGTAGCTTTCCAGGGCCCTCTCACCGGGCGCCGAGCATGTCGGCAGAGCTTAGCTCCAAGCGCTGGGTGATGACCTCAACTCGAGGGCATCTTCCGGTTTATATAGTTTTTATACCTCAACTCGATGAACACCTGAGCCTGAGCGCGCCGCTGAAAGCATCTGAGTCAAAGCTGTTTGAGCCATGCGCTGGTTGGACTGGCTTTTCGAGTCCTGCGGCCCTACGTTCTGAGGAACAGCTCTTTGCGGTTCATGCGAGGAACTGAGACCCGGTAGCAGCAGAATGCAGGCCATGATCTATGAAGCTGATCGTCTTCAACCCTGGTCCCGGTACAGCTTCATGCACGTATCCACTGCCAACATGAGACTCTGGCCGTGGACCTGGCCGAGCAATGAAATCGTTGAATAAGGCGGCGACTGATCGCCGGGCGGAAATCGTGGGCGAAACCATAACACGGCGACTGTCGGCCTTCCCTCGCCTCCTACCTTTGCCTGCCGCTTAGCAGTCGATAGAAGCTTCATCTTGCCCCGAGTGTCGGTGTGGAACTCATCAGTTGCAAACTCAGGGTGCACTATGGCATTGGCGCTGCATTGACTTCGTGCTGCTTTCTGGTGTCTACCAGCCAATGACTATGACAGCCAAGCTTAACGGATTCAGAAGCACTCCCTTGTCCCCACGTGGCGTTCTGACCACGTTACATACGAAACATATCATGTCAAACACATCAAGCGCCGCTTTCAAGGCCTCGCAGACCTGCGAGGTTACAGCAGCAAGCAGCGTGCTGATCATGTGCATCTGCACCTTATCGAATTCCAAACAGAACGACAAGGCACGCAGTGCATCACTGGCAGGATATGTTGGAAGGCACAGAGGTGCGTACTGTGTCATCAGCAGACTCTGCACAGTTGCAGACGGAATCCACCACAGCATCCTTAGCTGGCCCTTGCTCACACACCAGCATGGCATGAAAAAAAGCACTCAGCTTGTCGCAATGAGACGCCGCCCATTCTCTGGCTTGAATGGGTCTGGACCTTGCAAAACTTGCGATAAGCAAGCCAACTGTACAAGGAAGTCGTTCTCAAAAGCAGCCTCTGCCAGTGAGGAAGCCGTAGGTGATTTGCTTTTGGATGGCCTGCCGATGGCGATAGATTCTAGATGATATATGAATGTACTGTTGTTGCGACGCACGTGCACAAAGCGAGGCTAAGCACATGGCTTCAAGAAATACAATTGAAACTTTTTGACGTCCGTGGTTGCAGACAAGTGTTTGTCGACAGCGCTGCAACGTGGCTGGAGTGCAAATGGCATGCCTCCAAAGCAATGACCACCAACTTCGGCAGACCTTGCATCCAGTCGCAAACTGATCAATGTCAAGAGGAACTCCGACACGAATGCACCTGCAGCTTCGCAGCCGAGCTTGAACGACTGAAAGAAGTCATTCGCAGAAACATTCGCCCCCGAGGCGGGCAGGTGCTCCAGCCTGACAAAACTCACAACAGCTGCCGGGCAGGAAATCACCTTTGTTCCTCACCAACTCGCAAATCGCGACTCCGGGCGCAGTGCGTTTTCAAGTCGGCTTCCACAACATCCCGCAGCTCCTCTCACTTGGGATATTCTCGTCGAACGTTCGGCAGAGTGACACATGAGATTGAAGCTTTTCTGACAGCACACATCCTTGAGTTTTTTCGGGGCCGTGTTCCGAAGCTTCTCCAATGCATCACGCAACACCTGGGCATGTGACAATAGCCCACACCCAACTCAGTGCTGATGCTGTCGACCCAGTTGACACAAACTTGAATACGTAAGAACCTGCAAAATTTACATCGCTCGTTGTCATCACAAACACCATCATTAGCGGATCACCCATGGTCACCCCAAGTAGGTGACCATAGGGGGCGCGTCTAAGGCCTTACAACACCCTGCAACTGTGGACAGGGCCCTGGCAACATCAATCACGCGGTTTTCTGGACCACGAGCTTCGAAGGACTGCGTGGTCTGGATCATCCCACCAGCCTTGGCAGATTATTCTGGTAAATGTCACCCGGCATGTCCATCCAGACTGTAGAACCCAATTGTCGAGAACACAAAAATGCACGGTGAATCAACCTGCGAGCACAACAAAATGGATCAATGGCTCCTACAACAACAGCTTGACCATTCCAAGTGGCATGCAGCAGAATGCGCTACATCAGCGGACATAAGCTGAAAAGATTTGCTGGGTGTTGCACTACGCACATTGCCATCTAACCACCTAATGTTCAAATGCAGTGTCAAGAAGGGTTTGTAGTAGGAACCTTTTGCACCGGGACAACATGCAACATAGCGGTTGTGGTGCATTGTTGAAGTGAAAATGGAAACTACCCCATTCGATCCTCCATGGCACAAGTGTGATAACGTTGGGCTGTCCTGTCCTCAGCCAGCTTCCTACACACATGCAGTGCTTTTTCCGAGACGAAAACCATTGACACTTTTTCGACTGTCCCAAATTCAACAAAAGTTTTTGCGCAACATCAAAGCAATCCCAGGATTGTCAAACACATCAAGTCCAGGAGTTTGTTTTGTATGTATATGCATGTCAACCTGCTGCTGGTATGCATGCGCATGCTGCTTCTATTGCTAATGCTCCTACTACTACCACTACCACTACCACGACTA